>CAEFZY010039787.1:0-44370 GCA_903066815.1 Brachyrhaphis roseni
ATCTTGTTTCCATCTGGTGAAGAAGGAAGTTGCTCTCAGTGTCTTCAGAGGTTTTTGTGTGGTTTCCTTCAGTGGTTCTTGGTGCAGCGCCCCCACAGGCCAGGAGGGGAACAGGCTGGTTTGACTCAGAACCACAGCAGCTGGAGGCGGAGCAGATGATGGAGTTCTGGTTCCAGGATCGACCAGACCATCAGGAGAGAAAAGATCCTCAGTAGTCAGATTTTAAAAGCAGTGAAAGTATCTGCACAAACTGAATGTAAATAAAATGATAGCAAGTGTTTAAGAAATGAGGACATGAGATGGAAACTGAACGACTCTATGATCTTTAAAAACACTTCTTCTGTTTTAGAGCCGTTCTGCAGCCAGTTGGCGGTGGATCTCTGGTACCGACTCAGGTACTGTAACAGGCGGATCAGGACTTTGTGTCTGCAGAGCTTTAGGTGTGGCCGTTTCAGGAGGAATTCAGCAACAATCTGCACCATATAATCTATATTTCTCTGTTTTTCATCGAGTTCCCCGTACCGCGCCGCCGCTGACAGATTTCTCATTAGCGTGCCACAAACTTTCAACAGGGAGTTGAGCGACTGCGTGTCGTCCCGCAGCAAAGGGAAGCGGCTCTGGGCTCTACCTGCGGCCTGGAGGGAAATGATATTTAATCACAGCCTCGCCAGGTGAGGAGAGGGGACGCAGCAGACAGCATGGCACCGCCACAAATTCCTCCGCTATCATAGCGCAGATCAAACAGCCTTTACAGGGACAATCCCCTCCATCTGAACGCCTTGGTTCTCTCAGCAAAGCATGAACGTTTTCTAAAAAGAGAAAAACTAAAACTGCTGCTTTGGCGTCTTTGTGTTTTGCACTGATCTTCAGTTGAAGTCGGTTGACCTTGTCCTGACCTCTGCAAACACAAAAGCTATCAGAGGGGGGCGAAAAAGGGCAAACCTCCCCAGGGAGGATGAGGAGGGAAACTCTTAAAGGGACAGTATGCCGTGATTTCCAGACACATAAACCCATTTTATAGCCCAATCAAGTTACTATGTTAACTTCAGCTGTTATAGAAATGATACATACCAAATATGACTTAAAAGAAATGTTACTTCCTGATTTAAAGCCTGTTAATTGGGCCTTTGTCTCTTTAACGATGCATTTACCTCAGGTTTAAAGGGCCAGTATTATGTTTCCACATAGCGACATTTTATAGCACAATCAATAAACTGTTTCCGTCAGTTGCCATAGAAACTCTACGTCAAATATGATCTTCCTTCCTTGAAATTGAGCCTCTGTCTCTTTAAGAAGCTTCTGATCTTTCTGAAGCTCCGCCTCCAGGAAGTCATCCCAACATGGCTCCTCTATTAACCCTTTAATAACGTTTCTACCAGCGTTTTGCTGAGAAGCAGCACCTATATGAGCTAATGCTGCTGGCTAGTCTGAAGGAGCTGAGTGGGGGAGGAGCTTCGCTTTTGAAGGCGGGGCTACGTCCATCTGAACAGCTGACTGGTTGCCATGGAGATTAAAGGATTTGTCAAGCATTCATCAAGGCAAAACTCCAGGTATGTTTTGATGAGGGAATAACATTATAACTTGATATAAAGCTGAAGTTGATTTTACACAATTATTAAGATAGTATTATTCTCATAATTTAAATTTTTCCTAGTAAGGCCCTAATAAACCATCTTATATTTTCTTGAGGAAATTCAATGTAATTTTCCAATGAACAACAAGTAAAAACTAAAATCTGCATTTGATATTAAAGTTATACTTTTAAAAATTAGCTATTGGTTTTTAATCTAAAATATTATATTGTGACTCCAGAGCTTCAGGTTACAAAGCCCTGCTTTACATAGATGAAAAAATAAAAAATATAGAAAATAAAAAGCAAAATAAACTGTCAGTAGATCTTCCTGAAATAGAATCAAACTCCTGAGCAGTTTCTCTCCCTGGCTTTTATTTGCTTTCTAAAGAGGAAGTATTTAGGAAGTAGGCCAAATGGGTACACAGCACTATTGTATGGTTGACAGAGAGATGACCTTGTGTGTGTGTGTGTGTGTGTGTGTGTGTGTGTGTGTGTGTGTGTGTGTGTGTGTGTTTAATCAGACAGAGAGGGGGGATTAGAGACCAGGCACCTGCCAGGTGGAAACAGTCTGTACTCATCTGATGCCCTCCTGTCCTTATGCGCTGTTGCTCAAACACAGGCACAATATGGGACTTGTTCATGACTAGCCAACAGACTTTAGCGCCTACAGTAGCGCTGCTGAAGCTAACAACACGGTTAGCGACATTTAGCATCAGGAAGCTTTCTCCTTTACAAGGTTTGAATTACATTAAACTACAGAGTTTCAGTTCAAATGAGTTCAACGTTGAGATGGTTATGTAGGTCTGATGAATCGACTTGTTTTTTAAAAACAAAAACGAAAAAACAGGCCCACAGCATGACAGGTTGTATTTCTTAACAGAGGACGTTAATTTAATGTAGGGAGAATATTTTAAAGTTACAGTCAAACATTAGCAGCAAAGTTTTGAGGATTACTTTTCCTGTCATAAGAGAAAAAATGGTGGATTATTTTCACCATGTTATTCCTTCATACTTCACAGGTATGTATTGTATTACTAAATATTTTTGCTCCACAATAAATATTCCAGCAGTAGCCACTTCTTTAAGTCAGACTGATTCAAAAGAAAATGTTTTTCAAAAGCAGAATTTGTTTCCAGTCACAGTTATCTAATGAAAAAGTTAGAGTTTATTGTTATTATTGTCATTATTACAACAGTTTCACAAAATATTCTGATTAAAGTCCATATCGCCCACCTGTAGTTATTAGTTAGATATTGCTTAGTTTTACTATTTTTAGCAAAACTAACTAAAAAGTAAATTTTTTTCCAAATTATTTTTTTCAATAAAAAACTAACTTTAACACAAACTGCAGGTGTGAGTCTGTCTGGTGAATTTCTGGTTAAAACATTTTTGTTTTTCATTCAGTGGGTTGAAAACAGACATTTTACTCAAATAAGACTAGAAATCCTTCATGATAAATTTACTCAGTAAAAGTAATAGAGTAAATGTAAGTAGTTACTCCCAGCTCTGATAATCTTTGCAGCTGGAAGTGAAAAGCAGCACAGTTCCTAATCTGGAGTCCCAAGCGAAGCCGTTTATCCTGGGAATAAAGAAATGCTGCATCTCTCTCCTTAGTAGGCAATGTGACACTCTGAAGTTGTCACTTGACAGCCAGCTGAGTCATCGCTCAGATATCCTGGAGCGTGACCTTCGACCCTCTGGGGGATTCAGAGGAATGACCAGAGAAGAAGAATGCCGGCGCACGGTGCAGAAGCGGAGCCGGTCCCACAGTTAGCTGCAAACCCAGAGAGCTGTTTTCAATTACGGCTCAGTGTTGGTCTACCGCATCATTTCAGGAAAATGCAACCATAACTTCAAACCACAATGTTTGGTTTGGAGACGTCGGACTCCTTCCCTTCGCCTTTCTCTTGTCAGGGGAGAATTCCTCTACATGTGAACATTTTCTGACCCTTCCTCGCTCGTTAAAATGAAATTTCAGGCTTATAACATGTTGGATCTCATGTTTTCCAGACTGCAGAAGGATTTGTCTTTCGACCAGCGCCGCCTTTCCATCGGTTTGCTCTCAGTCGCCTTGGAAACCAGCAGACGCACCGCCCCGAGGGGTGGAGGTAGTTCCCAATACTACTTTTACTGCTTTGGGTTTCAGCTCGTATTTGCACCACTAAAACGCCCAGCGGGATCCAACAAAAGTACAAGTTTGCTACCTCTGGTGGAACACGATGCACGTGTGGTTGCAGCTTTAAAAAATTAAGCGTTTAAAGGAACGACTCCGAGTAGCGACGCAAATGTTTCAGCCTCCATTTCCAAACACACCGCACACCGTGCATCCACCAAACAACTTAATATTTCAGATAAATCTGTCACATGTGATACAAGAACCTAACACAGATGTTTCCACAGGCTAGCTCTTTTTGGGGAAAAAAATGTATATATATATTTATATATATGTATATAGATACATACATACAGCAAATGAAAATTCAAGATGGCTGCCAAAATAAAGTTTTGCATTAAATTTGACAAAATTTATCACAATTAATGTATTTAGTGTCGAGTCATAGCCAACATATTTTGAATCATAGACATCACATGTGTTTCTTGAACTTTTCTTTTTCCAAAATGGCCGCCATCGTTGTAATGGAGAAAAAGTGTTCAGACTAAAAATCGGTGATAGTTGTTGCCAGTATCGGGCAGAGCTAGCCAGCTTCACTAGCCAGCTTCACTAGCCAGCTTCCCTAAACCGCTAATTATGTAAAAAATTAGCAGAAGCTAAAGCTAACCATGACGACGATTGTCTCGGCCTGTTACACATCTTGATCTCCTTCCAGTTGACGTCTGTATGAGACTTTATAAAAGTCATGAAAATGAGTAACTTTTATGGCAATAACTGGTTTAAAAAACACATGGAAGCTTAAGCCCCTAAAATGTCTACAAAAATGTCACAATTGTCACAGAAGTGTAAAGATATAACCTTGAAGAACCAAATTACTCAGTTGGTTGCTATTTATGGAGGATTTATAATTAACAAAGAAGAAGAAGAAATCCGTCCAGGCAGGAGAAAGGTGGCACAAAGACGCGTTCGGGGGACGCTCGCTGAAACGTAGAGCGATCTTTTGGGGCCCCAGATGCGGCGTATCCCCGAGCCTGCGCTCCGATGTCCCAGCATGCACTGCAGATGTGGGTCAACTGACATCTGTTTCTCACTGCCGCCTGGGCTCGGCTCAACCCGACCAGCCTGGCTGCCATATTCATCCTAATAACCTCTCCCATAATCACCAGGGATTATTCTAATATTAGTGAGCGCACACACCCACACACACGCAGCGATGCTCTGATTAAGGTATAGTGCTCCATATGGTTTTTTGGAGGCTTTTGGGGAGGATTTGTGTGTTTTTAGCCTTTCAGTGAAAAGCTAGGAAAAAGCCAGCTTAGCGAGAACTAAAGGGAGTCGCTGCGTAAATAATATTAGAAAATATCCTCTGCAGAGCTGGTCAGGCTGGGTGAGAGTTCAGATCCGAATCCAAAACGGACAGATTACGACGCTGCAGGGGGCTTCAAGATGGAGCTGCAAAAAACACAAAATCTGGTTTCTAGTGCAAACATCTAGAAATAAGGCGAAACAAACTAAAGTTTTATTCAATGGGTAGAAAATCCAGAAATTTCACTCAGGAGTAAAAATACTTCATCATAAAGTTACTCAAATTACAGCGTAGCAAAACTACTAACAGAACATTTTCTCAAAAAAGTTACTCAAGTAAATGTAACTAGTTACTAGTAAATGTAACTAATATCTTATATTTCTGATTCTGCCAGATATATAAGCTTGTTTTTTAATCACTGTCTTTTTATTGAGGTTTTTTTCCTTTTATGCATACAGTTTGTGAATACAAAGAAGTGTTTATCTAACAGACATAAAATAATATGCAGTAAATTAATCCCTACATAATATTTCCATTTAGCCCACCCAGGTCACTGTAGGTCTATAAACTTGTTTTAAGTCAAATAATCCATAATATTGATAAAAAAGTGTCAGTTCCACTGGCAGATTATTTCACCATTAAATGAGCTCATTTTTCCTGTTGAAAACTTAGTTGTAAGTTAGTTTTGTCTTATTCCAAGTGTATGAAGATATTAGCACTAAAAATACTTGGTAATAATCTGTGTTTTTACAGTGCATAATGACAGATTGTGATGGAGGGACGTTTTTGTTCAATCTGGGATTTTCATCTAAAGTTGTTCAGCATTTCTTGAGTTTTTGAATGTCAAATAATCTCTCTCTCTTTCTCAACAACAAACTCCAGAGAGTTTGGATGGAAAAGTTTCACTAGATTTTTTTATTACACCAAAGATAAACAGCAAACCAAGCAGCTTTCAGCTTCTGTGCAGCAAAATCTGGAACAAACCTCCAGAAAACCGCAAAACAGCCGAAACGCTGACTTCCTTTCAGTCAAGCCGAAAAATGAAATGTTTACAATAGGCTAATTTATTTTTATGCGAATGAAGGGGCAGATTTCATAAGTTTATGCTTCTTTTTGCTCCTTTTCAATCATAATGTTTTAGTTCCTACATGAACTATTCATATTTATTATTGAGTGAATAAAATTAAAAATAAAACGATAATTAAATCAATTAAGGAAGGAAATTTATGTGATAGAACAAATGACTAAAAAAACATTTTTATTAAAACAAATGGGAAAAATTGACAAAATAATCAGGATTTTCTAGATTTTAAACACTTGCAGTTGAGATGTTTTGTTTTCTTTCTTTCGTCTAAATGTATATATCTTCATGGATAATGTGGCCTTTATATCACACTCTGTAAAATGTCTGATTTGTCTGTTTCTGCTGAAAATGTGAATAAAAAGTGGAATAATAACAATAATCTCTGTGTGCCTTTCCTCGCTAAAACGTGTATTTGTGGAAGAACATGCCTGCGTGTGTTTATGACTCTCAGTGGGGTTGTACGGCTGGTGGCTTCTTCTCCACACACAAACACACGAGCATGCACTGCTGACATTCAACATTATTCTTTGCTGCATTTGCATCTGCAGTCGCCATGGTGACCTTGTTTATGACCGAAACCCCTTCCTGCTGACAAACGTGCAAAATGTCCCAGACAAACCGGCATGTTGGATCAGCCCAGGTTTTATTCGTTACGTTGGGGGTGGAGATCGATTAAAGCTTTTAATTTCAGGGTGTTTAAAGGACAGAATAAGCAACATTTGCTGCTAAATTATTGAATAAATGAACATATGAGCTCAACAAAAAAGACACTTATTGTTTTCATCTCTTATTGAAGTTATTTAACCATCAGATTAGATCAAAGTTTATCTTTCATGGAGCTTCTTTAGAAAACGGACTGTGGACACTGACGTTAGCATTAGCTGCCACATGTTAGCATTGAGATGCTATTTTAGGCCAGAGAAGAGGCTTTGTTGATGTTTACAGGTGAAATTAGCGCGTTAGCTAGGTAACAACAGCAAACAGAAGTTTTTAGAGTCTATTCTATATTTGTTAAGCAGACCTGTGGAGACCCTGTTGCAGTAATCAGTAAAGACAAACACATGAATCTGTTTGGGACATTCGTCCTTTAATGGTGAAAATGTTCTTCAGGTGATAGAAGGCAGACTTTGTAACCGTCTTTATGTGGCTCTGAAGGTTCAGGTCAGATTCAGCCTGATCTCTAGTTTCTATCTGTAGTAACTGAAGCTGTGCGTTGATAAAAGTATTATGTAGGTACATGACAGGAGGGGACCAACACATGTGATTCTATTCGTTCACCAATTCACACAGAGAAGTCTCTTTTCTTTAGGTAAAATTCAAACCAATTAAGCACTGGGCTTAATTAGAGACTGTGACTCAGGTATTTGCTTCAATAAAATGGTGCTAGACATATCATACTGTGGGACTGAAAACAAACTTTTTACATTTAGAAAACCATGTTTCACTTCTATGTACAACCACACTGTTGGTCAATAGCTCCAAATCCCAATAAAATATAAAATGTGAATAACTTGGAGGCGCTGCTCCATCGTAATCTCAATCTCAGAGCAGTTGGTGTGGATGGATTCAAACTCAGCACCCACCTAATCACCTCCTGGCTGGATGGATAATGACATTTGTTTAGGCCTTCACTCAACCTGCCCAGGGTGAAAGGTCAATCTAGCTGCTTCTCCTGCCATACAAACTGAATCTGGTGGAAAAATGACCTAATGACTGACAGGAACTCAGGGATCCAAAGCAGTAGGAGGCTAATGCTGCTTCTCCACGGTGTGTGCTGCGTTTGTGCATAGTGCAGCACAAAGACAGCTTTTTCATGACAAAGGAATCTGTTATGCAACATGTGAGCGGACGCTAATCTCGCCAAAAACCCTGCTGCTCCTGGCCGCCTCTCGGCACAACAAACCTGCCGGCCATCTTCCCGGCTACGCACCCAGGTGGCCTTAATGGGTTTAAGAGCAGGCGGAGCTCCTCGGCTCTGCTGGCCAGACCTGAGCCCTCCTGCACACGAAGACGCATCAGAGGTCAGGCCGCCAACAAGTCACCACAACTAACCAACGGTGGCCGGTTTACAGTCAGATACATGAAACTTTGAGACATTTTTTGTTGTTGAATCATTAACATTTGTAAAAATACGGCAATAAATCAATAAGTTTCTTATACTTTATTTACTCTGGATTCTGGAAGACGTCTGTGTGACCTTTGACCTCTGTAATGAATGTTTAGTGGTGTGTACGACTGTTCACAAGGCTTCCTCTAGAAAGCATTACTCTACCTGATGGCGTATGCTAATTGGCTTCCAACTGGTGTAATCTACAGTAGACGCACGTGTGCACTCAGATTCACCTGCAGGGCAAAAATATTCACACCTTCAACTTCTCCACGTTTCTCACAAACTTCAATGGATGTTATGGATTTTATATGCTAGCCAGATCAATGTAAAGGTTTAATTTAGTCTGTACAAACTGACTGTCCATCTACAGACTGAGACTTTTGCCCATTTTTATAAAAAAATAACTCAAACTCAGTCAAGAGTAATTTGATTTAGGGCTCAACTTCAATATGCACATCATGGTATCTCTAGCTGCAGTGATGAGCACCGCTAACACAATGTTAGCTACGCTAACCCTAAGCCACTACACATAGCATGAGTTCCACTGGAGCAACGTGATATTTATCAGAAGCTAATGCTACAGCGCTATACCAACACAGTATTTAGCAGAAGCTAGTGCTAAAACGTTAGCCACAATTAAGCACTTCATTCTGTTGATCTATCAAATAAAATCTAATAAAATTAAATTTTGGATTGAAATGTGACAAAAAGATGAACAATATTTTTGCAACCACAGGTCTTGCCTGAAATGCAAAGCTGAAAAGTAGAGTTCCTTTTCTTTATTAAATTTGACTAAATATTAATGATATAGCTATAAAATGTTGGTTTTCAAAAACAATCCAAGTTCAGCTCACTAATTAGCAGCTTATCGTTGTTCTGCAGAGCAAAGCCTCTTTCTGATTACGTCCCACTTTGAAGATGGGAGTGGAACTAAGCTGGTGTTCGATGTGTGGGAACGTGCAACGATCCAAACTTGCAGGGCAAAATCACCGCAGAGGGAGCGTTTAAAAGTGGCCTCTTATCAGTGACAGTTCTGGCTTATTTCATATCTGCCCACAGCATTATTGTGACAACTTTGATGTGCTGCGAAGCTTCAGGCCCCTCTCCACATCCACGGCTGCAGCGCTGACGCACAATAAACACTCTGATAACGGAGCAATCTGCAACTGTGTTGGAAACAAATAACACGGCGGTCCTTACAACACTTCTTTTGTCGGGGTTTGGTTCTGGATTCATGAGCCGAATGAAACAATTGGTTCCAGATTGAGGCAGACTTCTGTTCCCCCAGGGGGACGGTTTAAATATATCGGAGCAGAGAGAGGCAGTTCTAACAGTAAATGGTGAGAAAGCAATCGAGAAAAGAGGAATGAGTGAAATGGAATGAATTTCAACCCTGAGCAGTGTGGGAATGTTTAGGGAGAACGAACACAAAGACGAACCGGCAGGAAAATAAACCAAACATCAGCGATAAGAAAGAAAACAGTTATACAATAAACTCTGGAAGGGTTTGATGTACCAAACTAAATATATTTATATGAATACAGGCAGTTTGACATGATTAAGTATGTCTTTTTTTCACTAAATATGAATATTTAATAAAAATCTCTGACCTGGGTCACTTTACATCACTAACGTCGTGAGAGAATTCGGATACCTGTTTAAATTTCTAAATAAATTAATCGTAAATAAATTTTAAATCTTATTTTCTATTCATCTTTTAAGAATAGATAAATTTATTTCACATAAAATCCGGATACTTATTCATTCATCGTCTACTAGTTTACCTATTCATCCTAACAGGATGTTGGCGCGGTGGAGACGATCTCCAGCAGTCGTTTAGTATTAGCTTCTGGTAAAAATCATGCTAGTGCAGGGCTTTCGCGTTAGCTTCAACTAAATAGAAGCTAACGCTGGTATTGTGTTTGTATTTTAGCATTAGCTTCTAGTAAATACCACATGGCAGTTTAGTGCATGCCAACCTAATGATACAATAACATGATGTATGTTACTTTAGCGTTAGCATCCGGTAAATACCGTGTCTATGTAGCGGTTTACCATTAGCTTTTGCTAAATTCCATATTTCTATGGTGCTTTAGCAATAGCTTCTGGTAAATACCATGTTGGTGTACTTTAGCATTAGCTTCCACTAACTCTCATGTTAGCATTATGCCTGTACTTTAGCATTGGCTATATACCGCGCTGGTATGGTGCTATATTATTAGCTTCCAGTAAATACCATGTTGTCATGTTGTCGTAGCCCTTAGCGTTAGCTTCAGATCAGGTGTAGCCCTTTAGATTTAGCTTCTGGAAAATATGGTGTTGGTGTAGCACCGTAGCATTAGCTTCCGTTAAATATTGTGTCAGTATGATGCTTCAACATTAGCTTCCATTAAATAACGTGCGTGTTTAGCTCTTTAGCATTTGCCTCCGGTAAATGTCGTGTTGGTTTAGTGCTTTAACATTTAAGCGCTAAACTTAAATGTTTAGCGCTAATGTACTGTGCTACATAGCAGAAGCACGGTACTTTAGTTTCTGCTATGTACCGTGCTTCTCTAGTATTCACTACCATTAAATATCAATTTGGTGTAGCACTTCATTGTTAGCGTCTAGATTTTTACTTTAGTGCAAGCTCAGCTAAGGTTTGAGCTAGCAGTGCCCTTCATGTTAGCCATCAGTTGAAATCAGGTGAACTGACCCAGGAAACACTTAAAACATGCAGGAAGGTTTGTTTTGAGGGCCGAGGTTGGGAAACAGCAGTAGAGACATGATAGACGAACTCGTCAGAGAGAGGAAGGGGGCATGTTCTTGATTTTAGTCTCTTCAACACAAAACCCTCTTAACAAGCGCGTGCTTCAATCTTGAGAGGGTGTCGCTAAAATGACCTGGAAAGGCTTTGGCTACGGTCCAGCTGCCTTCATGCTCACACACACACACACACACACACACACGGTCCTCATCTTGGGTGATTACATAGCCTTTCAAACTCATTTACACACACAAGCAATCAAGCTGAAAACTAATTAGTTACAACATACACAAACAAGCACACACTGACACTTACACTCACACCTCCAGGCATGAAGAGAGCATCTATAGAGCAAGGTTAAGAGAAGTGGAACAATGCAACAATACACATGTGAACCATAATCATTTCCACATTCAGACTTTAAATGTTCTAATCGTTCTAATAATCTGGAGTATTTATGAAAGGAAGGACAGTTTCCCAAACTGACCTGATCACTGCCAGACCTCTAGAAAGCACTTCGACAGGTCCTGCCTCACAACATGAAGTATGTGCTGAGGTTTTCCACAAATGGAGAAAACTTTACCAAAATTACTCCAAGACTGATTCATCCAGGATCTACGAGGAGCCCAGAGCAGCAGCTGTCAGAACAAATCCACTAAACGTGTTTCCAGCTTCTCTTGAGCGCATTAGATAAAAAAACACACACTTTAAGCTAGCCGCAAGCGCAAAGACACTTTATTTTGAATTTTGATGTTTTCAACAACCTTTTCACACAATGCTTCAAAAAGGGTTGACGGAAACAAAGCTAGCGTCAAGAAACCGCAAAGCTTCTTAGCAATAAATTAAATCATTAGAAAACTGGTTTTGTATTTATCTTTGATATCAGTGTTAGTTTGATGGTCTTGAATACTTAAATTAAAATGATGAAAGTGTTTTTCCCCTCTCCGCCTTCCACTCACCAGATCAATTAATCATGTTTGTACAGCACATTTCAGCAGTAAGGCAGTTCAAAGTGCTTAGAAAATGCAAAAATGAAAAGTCATAAAAGAAGCACCACAGAGTCAACAACTGAAAAAACATTAACAAACAGCAACCAGGTAACATTGAGTTAAAGGAACTCAGTGTTTCGGCTGCTTTGTAGTTTTCTAGAAGGTTGTTACAGATTTGTGGTGCATAGAAGCTGAATGCTGCTTCTCCACATTTGATTCTGTGGATGCAGAACCAGAACCAGAACATGAGCGGCCTGGAAAGTTGATACGAGTTCTGCATCCACAGGTTTGGATCTGGATCTGCAGGAAGGAGGCTGGTGTCAACTGGGCGTCCATTCAAGGCGCTGTGTGTGTGTGTGTGTGTGTGTGTGTGTGTCTGTGACAGAGAGGGTGGAGACAGTCCAGTTGTTGTGTCCCAGAGTCTTGTCTCCAGGCTATCTGACACCTCTTCCTGTTTGGACATCAAGCCCCTCAGGACTCACACAGCTGTGTACCAAGCTAGCTCCGTCGCTTGTTTTAAGTCAATAATCCCTTAATATTGATGAAAAAGTACCAGATCAACTGGCAGATAAATTCACTTATAATAGATTTTTCCCAAATTGAAATAATCTGCTAATGGAACTAAAACCTTTTCATCAATATTAAAGAATTATTTATTTAAAACAAGTTCCTGTATCTTGCTGAAAGATAATCTATTATTTAGTTTTGTCTTATTTCAAGTGCACAAACATATTTACACCAGAAACTTTTGCAACAAAGTGGTTAAGGTTGTATGTATTTACTACATATCCCTTAGACAATTTATAATTTATTCAGCTTAAACATTACTGTTGTAATTCTGCTTTAATTGTGTGTTTGTGGCAGCATTACGTTGCAGTTTACATCCATTCATATGTTTTTCAAAGCTAATATTTTTGAACTGTTAAATAGATGTGAATTTTTCTTCTGTAACGAGATACATTTCTGGCAAATTTCTTCTGTTTCTTTGTTTCTACTCGCCATCGTTTGTCCCTTTAGATGATGCAACCAGAGCAGGTGTGTTTTATATATTAAGTATCATGGCGAAAGCTGTAACGCTCCACCTGTGAAAGTAAATCTACAACAATTCTGAGTGCCACGCTGTTGGACAGGACACATTAAAAATGTGCAGTAAATAGAAAAAAGAGCCGGTATGAAAACAGAAATCCTCCACACCACCAGGGGGAGTCTAGAGTTGCTGCCTTCATATTATATCGTAAAAAACATGAAGTATGACGCACTTTTTCTTTCTTCCTCCAACTTTCGTCTGGCAAAAATTATGATTATTTACTGAGGATCTGTTCCCAGATGAATTGGTCGTCGGCTCCCCCTGGTGGTCTGGAGGACTTCAGTGTTGTAGATTGAGTTTGTAGTTTTTCATATTTACTTTTATTTATTTCCTGTGTTTGCAGGATTTTGTTTGTGGTTTAATTTGCACTGTTTCTGTGTTTGTTTTCATCCATTCTGCCTGAGTTTGGGATCTTTTTCAAAAAACAATTGGCAGAAACTTTGGTTTCTAGATGTGAAAAGCTGATAGAAACACAACCTAAAACACCTGCAGCTGTAAAAAAAACCTGATGAGGTTAAATGTGTGATATTCTCATTCCTTCCTCTGCACAACTGTGCACTGTTTTGTGCTGTTCTGACATTAAAGTACAATAAAACACCTTGATTGTGGTGAAGCAGTGTGAAATCGCTTTATTTGCGTTATTGCATTCATTTATGCTCTTGTTAGTTTTGTCTGAAACAGAAATTTCTCTGACTTCACCTTGTTGCTGCGAATGAATGTAAAGCAGTCGCAGCATCCTTGAGTTTGATGACTCAACAATAAAGTATGGAGACCAAAAAAAGACAAAACAAGGTCTCATAGCGGGCTGAAATGTCAGATTTCTTTTTGTCTACCAGTCAGAGCTTCTGTTGGATAAAACAACTGAATGTTTGTCTTCACTCAGCGTTCGCATACTTGATGACCGCAGATGATCTCGTCTTCTTGGCAACACGTTAAACGCTAAAGGAATGTAATCCAATAAACTGCAAGAAGCAACAATCTCCCCTGTTGTTTTGATTACCAGGGAAACAAGTTCCTCCCTGGGCAGTGATGGCAAAACCACCAACTTCTGTCAAACGAATCGAATCAAAGAGAAACCAGAACTATATTTACACAACTGCTGAAGTCGAGCAGAGATAAATTCAAACCTGACACTGGAAAAGCAACTGGAAACTCAAGAAGTTTCAGTTTCCTTGTTAGTTTTTACAATTTTGTAATAATTTGTGCATATGCCTCCCTGTTTTATCCAAGCCTCGGCATTTTCTTCCTACGCATTTCTGACTGATTCTCATCTCCCCTAAGTGCTCCATCCTGGTTTTCTCCCATTGAGAAAAAATTCTCAATGCTCTCAAGTATTTGAGCATCTAAAACCATATATTTAATTCCAAAAACAGTTTTTATTGCTAAATTATTGAATAAATACACATATGAGAACTACAACTGATATTTATAGGCTGTTTTCACACCTGATAGTCCAGAAAACTTGGATTGACTGGGGACCAAAGTAACAACATTTGTTCCATTTTCAGCTGCTGCGATTCAACTTCACAAACAATCCAACCCCTTTAAGCAACCTGTTCCCCTCCTGGCCTGTGGGGGCGCTGCACCAAGAACCACTAAAGGAAACGACACGAAAACCTCTGAAGACACTGAGAGCAACTTCCTGCTTCACCAAATGGAAACAAGATGGAGGCGTCAGACTTTAGTGGTTTCTCTTTAGTCTTTGGCTAGAGACCAGGAGTCATTTCTCCTGCTAGCGCTAAGCTAACACGTTTGTTTTGATTGTTTACCTAGCAAGCTCGCCAAAAAAAACGGACTTTCAAGGCAGCTAGACTGGAGATGGATTAAAGTGGATCAAGCAGAGCTGGTGTGAATGCAGCATGAGTTTTTAATCTGTTATTCAGATTATTTAATCATCTGGTCGGTGCAAAGTTCATGTTTCCAGAGCTTCAGGAACTTCTGATCATTCGTGGAACTTCTTTAGAAATGTGGACTGTGGAAGCTGACATGAGCGTTAGCGTCTGATTGAGATGCTACTTTAGGCTAGCATAGCTTTGTTAATAGGCTAACTCCTTTTAGCACAACTTGAACACAGCAGTAGTCTTTTCCAGGGTCCCATCAGATCAGATTTCCAGGTGTATCAAAAACGAAACACAAAGGTTCCTGCCAAAACTTTCTATGTAAAAATGTGTTAAAATCTGTTTATTTAAAACCAAAGTTTGGTTTGAGTAAACCTGAGGAAGATGAGGGGTCTTGTCTTCATCAGAACCTGACAGATGAAGGAGAAGCGCTTCCTTTTCTTTCTCTGCCGGATTGCAGTGTTTACCCTCTTACTCCACAAATACATGCTAACACCGCAGATCCCGCACACGAAAACATGGAGGAGGCAACGGACATGTGTTGTGTACGCATGATTTCAAACATATAAATACACGCTCGTATCGATCCAGTTCGCTCAGCTGGCCTGGCCCTGCGCTGAGTGTTTGCTGGTGCTGAGGTCTGCACCCATCTGCTCCTGTGTGTGTGTAATCTGCCTCAGACAGGCTACAGCGCTTAGAGGGGCCAGACTGCAAACACTGCGCTGGGATGAGACACCTGCCACAGGGCTAAGACCGCAGCCTTCACACACAAACACACACCCAGATGGAAGAGGCCACCGCTACCAGGGACCAACGTGCGCTCACGTGTCGCTTTAAAATTTAAAAATATCCCACATTTTTCCTAATTGGTTCGCATTAATCGACGGTGTCGTATTTAGAGAGCTCCTGCTGAAGACGGAGGGAGGAATGAAAAAAAATCTCTGCTTATCCTCGTCTTGAAGTCTAGCTTTGAGCATCTGCTGTCAGGGTGTCACGTCTGAATTTAGCAAATGCCCAGGCACGAGGTGGCTGCGTTCTAAACGCCCAACGCTCAAAGGAGTGTCTGTCGTGCCGCGGCTCCGCGTGCCAAATCAGAGCTGGCTAGGAGCTCCCTATAGGCGAACAGATGGCCATTACTATCATTTATAACTTATTAGGGCCTATAATCCTACCTGCGTCAAACACGCCCCAGCGCCTAGAGCTGCCTTTCTCTTTTTTTATTTAATTTTCTTTAAACTCTCCAATGTGCCAGATAAGTATCCGTCACGATTTATTTATTTTTTATTATTATTATTATTTGATTGACACATATGTGGAGAGATAATATGATGTAGGGTTATTTTTCCGTTAAATCAACAGCCAACAGATTGCCCCACGATGGCGAAGAGCTGGAAAGTGATAGCAGTGGATGGAAAACGCAGGAACAACATGTGGTGTTCGATCATTCTCACCAACTGTACAGGAGAATCAGACTCTTCTATTTATTTTCATAACATTGCTCTGTTGTTGCTGTAATCACTGGACTAATAGGCAGCTCTCCTCCTGGAGTCATATGCTGCGAGCCGACCGCTCAGGATTTATCCAGCCATGAGAAAAGGATTTACCCCTTTCTTCTGTTTCTGAAATGCTTCAGATCATCAAACTCATTTTAATATCAGTTAAAGATAACCTGCAGTGGGCACAGATGACTAAAAACAAAGCTGCGCTAACGATGAAGCATCAACTCAGTATTTAGTGGAAGCTAATGCTAAAATGCTATACAAACACAATATTTATTGGAAGATAAAGCTAAAGAGCTTAACTAACACAATATTTAATGGAATGTTACATGCTTAGGTAACATCGCATGTCACAGAAGCTCATGCTAAAGTGCTACACTAATATAGTATTTAGTAGTTCAACTGAAATTTTACAAAACAGCCAAGTAAATTAGCTTTTTAGAATAAAAAAAATTATAATTTATGGGAAGATAAGAGTGCTGATTGGAATCAAAGTTAGCAGAAACATTTAAAAGCTAATTAAAAAATTAGCTCCAGCATTACTGTGCTAGTGGCAGTTTGCCAACCACTGATAACCTGAGTAAATGCAGGATGCAAATATTCATAACTTTATTTATTAAACAATTAAAACTATCCTAACCGACTTGATTGTGCGAAAAAGTTATTTCCCCTCTAATTAAGTCAAGAAATAATTACAATAAACAACTTTTTTAAAAAAAGCTGAGTTTAATGTCACTTATCACATCCAGGCTTAAAACAGAGCCTGACCAGCAGCATGAAGCAGGTTAAATGATTTCAACATGACAATCCAATCTAAAGAAATTCAACAACACACTGACATCTACCCGTCTGGAAATGTTTCTAAAGCTTTGGGACGTCAGCGAATCAGAGAAAACCCAGAGATGCTGTGAGCTGCAGTTGAGGGGCACAACTTTATATACATTTACATCTATATCCGATGCCATAAACATTATATATATATATATAAACAGTATTTACATCCGATGCTATAAACATCAGTTGGATTAGAGGTTGAGATCTGAGTTGGGTTGATTTGTTTTGTAGTTTGGTGGGTTTTATGTTGTTTTTGGTCAGATCTGGCAACCGTGTTTACAGAGATGGCAAAACCAGTTTTCAGGTTGTTTTGGAAAGATGTGGGTTGTTTTTTTGGAGCTTGGTGTGTTTTACTGGAAACTGTCAGTCAGATCTGGCAACCCAGGTGGCAAACCCAGTTTTCATGCTGTTTTGAAAGTTTTTTGACTTTCCTTGGTATTTACCTTGGTTATCTTCGTGTTAGATGTGTCTGACGGTCTGTAGGGAGAACAGTTTTTCGCATCCTGCCGGGTTTCTGTCCGTCCTCCCACTTCATCGGTGTCTCTGTCTGGCTCCATGGAGCCAATCGGCAGCGATGCCTCACACTTGCCACCCAAGCAGGTGTGGGCATTGACGTTTCTGCTGTGAACAGGCTGCATCTGTCATGTGGCAAAGAAGAAATAGCACCAATCAATGTCCGCCGTGGACAAACACACACACACAGACGGAGACACACACTGCTGCAGGAAACGAGGCCGATCGATCGGATATCATGGCCTCCGAAGCGCCAAGGCCAGAGTCGCCCTCGAACCTTCAACTGCACCGCCGCGCCGTCGCCATTTTGAAGCAGCAACGTTTCAACGGCCATTTTGTGTGGCGTTTCAGCTGGGGATGCCACATGGTGCCCCAACACACACACACCCGCGCACACACGCATACACACACACTAAACAGCATCATTTGTGACCGTTTGGATGACAGACAAATAAACGGGCAGACAGAGAGACAGAAGGAAGGCAGATGACCGGCTTTGATGAGTTTTATGGGGATGTGCGCAGGAAAGACGGACGGACAAACGTTGGCAAACAGACAGACAGACCGACAGCGTGTGTGTGTGTGCGTGTGTATTTGAGCGGATGTCAGAGCAGGTTGTGTGTTCCTGCAGTGGCAGAGATGAGAGAGAGAGAACAGGAAGCTGCTCTCCTGGAGACAGATGGACTGCCATGCTGTGGACACACACACACACACCCCCACACACACACACACAACGGAGCAGCCAGAGAGGGAAACACACTCCGCCATGCTGGTCCATGATGGACGCACAACTGGGAGAAAACAGGTGAAAACCACGGAAAGTTGGTTGAAAACATCAGTGGGCGACAGACAGCAGGTCTGGACGATCAAACACAAATATTTTTACAAAAATGTGATTTTTTTCCGTTGCCTGATAAAATTCACCACATCGTATTTGGGCCTTTGTACAAAGAACGAAGGAAAAAAAGAGGAGAAAATTTCCACCAAAATATCTCAGGAGGCTTTTAGAAAAGAAAAAAAAATTTGAAAAGAGTTTGAAAAGTTGAAAATTTTCAACTTTTGGAGCTCAGAAATGTTCTAGGAAGTTTCTTCAAAACAAACAAAAGTTTTTCCAAGCATTTTTTTCTGGAAAATTCCTGAGACTTTCTGGCAGAAATTTGTTCATTTTTGACATACATGTTTTTTCTAGAAAAATTTCTTTAAAAACTATATATATATATATATATATATATATATATATATATATATATTTCAGTTTGAAACGTCAAAAATGTGCAAGAACATCTGAGATTTTGATATTAGTCTCTGAAATTTTCTAGAAAAATCAATTAAATTTATCAGTTTGAAAAGTAAAAATTAGCTATAAAACTGAGAAATTCTAAGATTGATCTCAGAAAAATGTAAGTAACCTTTTGAGTTTGAAATGTCAAAAATTGATAAAATTATTATTAAATACGTTTCTTTTCTGTTAAAAAGATGGCTAAAACAGAATCATAGCGCTAAAAGTGGAATCTGGAGCCTAAACTAGATCCAAGTATGGATTATTTTGGGGTCGAAAGATCTGATATTGGCCGTATTTTCCCGCTGCAAGCGCTAATGAAGAAACGAGTTTGAAAAACTCATTACAAGTTTCTGTGCAGAAGCTAAATACCTGAAATGAAAATGCTGCGTCGTCGACGAGACGCTCTTAACAGGTGTTAATCCCACCAGCTTCAGGTATGTGATGACAATCTTCTCACACCCAACTTGAGAGCGCTGGCGGATCTAGGCTATGCCAGGTTGTCACACAGGATGTGTTGTGTGTACACACACACACACACACATTAAGCATCTTCTCCTCACTTTTCCTCCTCTGAAAAGCATCGCACACAGAAAAACGAGGAACGGATTCGCAGACTCCAGCGGCAACAACAGCAGAGTCACACCGCGCGTTCGGGTGTTTCTGCAACTGCATGTGAGTGTGTGTGTGTGTGTGTGAGAGAGAGAGAGAGAGAGAGAGAGAGAGAGAGAGGGAGCATCTGCGAGTGTGTGTTTGTGCGCGTGTGTTAGGTGTGCTTCGCAGAATTGCCAACACATCGCCTCGCAACGAGAGCCCTATAGGAACAGAGACATCTGTGGAGTGAAAGGACGCCAGCTTGCACGGACGTCTCCAGAGGAAGCAGAGGAGAGGAGAAAAGAGGAGGAGAGGCGACCTTTGACCTCTAACAACACCTATACTGGTGCCAAAACGAGAAGTTTTAGAAATGTATGGAGCGACTTTTCTGAAAAATGCAGCAGCTATGCAGGAAATCACTCACTTTTTACGCAACAATCTCGACTTTCTTCACATCGGTACAACTCACTTTTTCCCAGATTGGATGGAGATTTTCTGTTAAACCTTCATCTCATGGAGTCTCTGTTGGATGTAGCTCAAGATATTTTGCACATAAACTCACATAAATCTGAAAAGTGTGAAATAGATTTGTAATCTGTACCTGGAAGTCTGGATAAATGTAATCTAATCACAACATGAATGCAGCTGTTGGGTTGTAGAAGTGAAACCACAGAGAGATACAGCAGGAGGAGGACTGATGTATCGCCATGGAAACATCAGTGAGTGCAATAATCATTTTGCATTTTATATGCTAATATTATGTTTAGCGTCTTCGGCTATTAAGAGCAACACATAAAATGATAAAAGTCACAGAGCGACTGGAAACTTTGTTATTGACACTCTGGGTGATAATAATCCGCAGGGCATTCTGGGTAAATAAAACCCAACAAACACGTTAGCTTAGCGCTACCAGGACAAATTGCTCATGGTCATTAGCCAAAGACAAAAGAGAAATCCAAAAACAAATGCTTTTACTATAAGGTTAGAAAACATCCTAAAGGTTTTTATGGGTTTTTTCCCACCTGATGGTCCAGTAAACCCGGTTCTACTGGAACCAGAACATCCTCCAACATTAGTGTTGGAGGATTTCTCTTTAGTCTTTGGCTGAAGACCAGGAGACATTTCTGCTGCTAGGCTAGATAGTTTGTTTCCTTGTATTTACCCAAAATGCCCTGCGCTGTAGTCCACTTCCTGCTTTCTTCACATTCATTCACACCTCCCCAAACGAACCGGACCATCAAGGAAAACGGACTGGAGTTGGATTAAACCGGATTCAACAGGATTGGTGGCACTTTATATGACAAGAAGAATAAATATTTTAAGGATTTTTACTCTCTGATTTCTCAGGAAAAGCAGATGAGAAACTAATATTTGAAAAAGTGTCTAAATAAAAATTAAATACGGCATGTTGAGGTGTAGTCGTGTCAGAATAAAGCGCACCCTTGAGAAGAAATATTATTTACAAGTACCTTCCCTGCCTATCAGCAGATTGGTGAGTAGAGACCAGAGCCACCGGCCTTCCTCAACAATTCACCCGCGGCCCTGCAGCCAGGGACTCCCGCCGCAAATGGAGTTGATGACAATACAAGCAAATGTCCTCCTTGTGTGCACAAGCTGGCGCTCTCCAGCAGATGTGCACCGCAGACCTTGGGAGTGCGAGCCAGCGAACAGGACACAGGTGCACCTGCTCTCTACTCTCCACCAAAGGTCAGCCAAACTTCAGAGACTGAAGCAATTGAAGCTGAGCGACAGCGAGACGAGGACCGCTGCAAAAAATGGAAATATACTTACATTTAGATTTATTTATGTTCCTAAAGAGTGTTTATCAGCATGAAAACATCATGAAAATATGCAAGATTCAGCCAGAGAGGCCAAGTTTCTTCTGTAAAATTACAATTAACATGCATGAAAACAAATGATTTATAACAGATTTCAATATATAGCTAATAAATTTATAATAAAAATAAAAACAAGCCACAAGTGTAAGGAAAAAAACTAGAATCATTTGATAAGCGTTCTGGAAAAAACAGTATATCTCAGAGTTTGAAAAGTGGAAACTTTGCTAGAATAAACTGGGAAATTTTAGATGAATTTGAGAAATGTCCTGATTTTCTGCTTCCAAGCGCCGCCGCTGCAGCACGTGCCTCGGCGCCGCTTGCCAAAGTGCATTTGCAGCGATCCGAGCAGGTATACAGGAGGAAACATGTGCAGCCGGACCGGTGCCAGCAGAGACAGAAGGTCCGCAATGATGTTTCACTACATAGATTATGCGGCTGCGGCGGTCGCAACGAGGAGCAGACAGCGCTGGGGAAACAGAACACAAGAAACACACAATTACCGACAGAAAGAGGGACGGACAAGACGGACGAGAGTGAGCATGAACATGTGAGACAAAGAGGAGCGTGTGTGTGTCTGCGTGTGTGTGTGTGTCGGCTACAGCTGGCAAAGGGATTCCCAGAGCCAACTGCCAGTGTAGTGGAGCTCCTTAACAACTTCACAGGCCTCTCAGAAAGGAGCTTTAAAGTGGCCACATGGCCTGGCCAGCACAGCAGAGCAGAGCAGCCGGCTTTACTTGGGCTCCACACACACACACACACACACACACACACTCACGAGCTCAAACAAGACTCAGCCCGCCAGCTGCTGACAGGGACAAGAGTGTCCAGAGCGATAAATCTGTGAGCATGTGTGAGTGCAGGAAGGGGGTTAACCAAGAAACAGCAAATGAGCAAAAGAGCTTCCTGCAGCCGATTCAAGACGCATTTCTGAGAAAAACATAATCCCGCAAACTTTCTTCATCTCTGTTTAGTTTTGGTGACAGATCAAATAAAATTTAGCTTTATGAAAATAAATATCAGAAAATTGATGTGAAGTTAACGTTTTTAATGTTTTTCCCTCACCAAAAACATTCCTGGAGTGTTGCTTTGATTCTTTCCTGCATGTTTGACAAATCCTTTAATCTCCATGGCAACCATTCAGCTGTGTAAAATGCCTGGTGGCCCTAGCTCCGCCTTCGAGGCGCAGCTCCTCCCCCAATATGATCTTTCAAGTCATATTTGATATTTATAGCAATTTTATAACAGCTGAAGGTAACGTAGCTTGTTGATTGTGTCACTATGTGCCTGGAAAACATATTGCTGCTCCTTTAAAGTCTCTCCGCCACCTTTGCTCATCTGGCGGTCAATATTTTTATCCATTTTTCTCTGGAAAACAGCTCAACTTCAATCAGATTCATTAGAGAGCTTTTCTTTTCCACAATGTTTCCACCAGATTTACCTCTGGACTTTGTCTAGGCCATTTTAACACTTCAAAGGAGCAGTATTATCTATTCTGAAGCCACACGGCAGCCATTTTATAGCACAATCAACAAGCTATATAAATATATTTTGTATAAAAATACAAAATATATGAAATTTGATTTCCTGTTTTAACACCTTGAAACTGGGCATCTGTCTCTTTAAAAACCTCCTGCTCTTTCTGAAGCTCCGCCTCCAGGAAGTCATCCCAACATGGCTCCTCTATTAAACCTTTATCGTTTTTACCAGCGCTGCTCTGAGAAGTAGCTCTTATAATGAGATAAGCAGTTCCATCAGGTGTTTGCTAATTACTGCTAGCTTGTCTGAAGGAGCTGAAAGGGGGAGGAGCTGCACCTCGAAGGCGGGGCCAGATCCACCCAGACATTTTGCACAGCTGAGTGGTTGCCATGGAGATTAAAGGACTTCTCAAACATGCAGGAAATAATCAAAGCAATGCTCCAGGTGTCTTTGATGAAGGAAAAACATTAAAACATGATGTAAAGCTCAACCAAGCACATAGTGCTACTCCTTTGTGAGAAAGTTTTCGACAAATAAAAAATGAAACATGAAAAAAAAATGTTGAACCAACTTTCTGGGGTGTTTCTACCAGCTTTAAACGTCTACAGAATTACATTTTAATTTACAAAACATCTCAAGATCAGTAAAAACATCAATGTTTAAGTCTTAGTACATATTCTCAGTTGGGATGTGCACTTTGACTAGGCCATTCTAACTCCCGAATCTGCTATGATCTTGTCAAATTGGGCCGGGAGCCATTTGTGGCCCCCTGGACTGATTTTGAAAACCAGATGACCCAACGTGCTGGAGCTCCCCTTTGGTTGCTAGGTAACGTGCGGAGTTCCGCTGGTGTTGTTAGGTAACTGTGCAGTGGCTGCTTTTTGAAACTACTCATTTTCCAGACATCAAAAATCATGAACTAATAGCCGGAAACCGGCTGGTGTTTCTTTTTAAAGCACTCGGGCCGTTTCTAGAAGCTGCAGAAACCCAAACAGAAGAACAAACGTGAATTTAGCATAATGCGTCCCGTTTAAAGCGGCATCAACACTTTTGCAAGACGCTGTCGTCCCTTTGCACACTGATGCAAAAACTAATTCCAGCTTCTGCGGTTCATTCCCCTTTTTTTGCAGGAGTGAAAACATGCTGCACGCTGCGTAGCAAAGCGGCTTTGCTCGCCTCCCTTTGATTCCTCTGATAACTGTAAGCAGCGGCCGATCATCAAATGTTCCCAGCGAATTAAGCCCTCCTAATTTCAGAATCTCTGCCTGATCCCTTAAATGCTCGTTGCAGAGCAGAAATTGGTTCTTTTATGGCTCCATTCATATGTTTGATTATCATTATCCCTCTTTGGAGCTCAACTTGGACGAGGTTTGGAGACTTGGGGGAGGAGGAGGAGGGAGGCCAGGGGAGGAGATGCCATCACACTGTGGTGAGACAAATGTCTCCTTCTCTGGATTCCTCCTTCTCAAACCTCCGCTAGACGTTGGTCTGTCCGGATCAGAGGAAAAGCATTTCCACGAGTTGTTTGGTGACAAAGGTTTTATTCTACCACGGCGCATTAGGGCCATTATGGATAGAAAAAGAAAAGAAAAAGAAGAAAATTACAGTCAAATGATTCAGACATTTTTAGATTCATTTTCTAAAATAGTTTCAAAGGCTGAAAATTTTCAACTTGAAGCTGAGAAACTTCAATTATCTTTTTCAAAATTTCTGAGACTAATCTAAAAATTTCTGATTTTTTTTTCTTGCATTTTTTTTACTTTTGGAGTTCAGAAAGTTTTTTTTCTATAATGTTTTTTTGATTCATCTAAAATTTTTTGATTTTTTTGTAGATATTCGTGTTTTGAATCTCAGAAATTTTAATGTTTTTTAAGCAAATTATAAATCTTCAGAATTTTACTGATTTGTCTTGCAAATTTACAACTTTTCAAACTGAGAAATTTCCAATTTCTTCCAAGTTTTTCCTCGAAAATTTCAGAATTTTTTCTTGCAAATTTTTGACTTTTGGAGCTCAAAACTTTTTAAGTGTTTCTAAAAAAATTCTGAAATTAATGTAAAAAAATTTTTGCTTTTTTTCTAGCTAACTTCTAAGATTATTCCTACAATTTCTGAGTTTTTATCTTGCAAATATTTGACTTTTCAAACTCAAAAGTGTTTGCGTTCCTCCAGAACATTTCTGAGAGTTTTTTAGCAGCAATGTCCTCCTTTTTGTTTTCTATGTACAATGGCCCAAACACGCCATCATCCGTTTCAGCGCATATCGCGGTTTTGCCCCTTTTTCCCACCGTCGCTATGCCAGACCACCACTATACTAATGGTGGGGCATTAGCATTTCAAGGAGTCTCCATTAAGGAGGGCAAGAAAAGCTGCTCTCGGCGGGGGGAAATCCATTTTGTCCCAAGCTCCAACATCTGCTGCAGCCGTTGCAGCCAGAAGGACGCTCGGATAAAGCCGAAGAGCCCTCTGATTTACTGTAATGACAGACAGACAGACAGACAGGCAGGCAGAACGGATGACCATATGCGGAAGAGAGGGAGAAAAAGGAAAAGACAAAAACAACTTCTGTCTCACTGTCTGTCAATTTCTACTGCTTTCTGCCTGCATGTGTCGATGGTGAGGAAGAGGAGGGGGTCATGGGAACGGGAGGTTGCCAGATTGAGCTCTGCTGGGAAGAATCCTTTATGCCACAAGAGTGGAAAATAATTTTCTAAAAAGCGCTACAATAGAGGCAAACAGAAAACTTTTGTAGCCATGGTTATGTAGGCGCATGCAGAGACCTGCAGCAGGACGGGAAGACGAGCGGAGGAGGGACGAAGGCCCTGATCCCCACCCCATCTGTCCTGTTCTGCACTCCTTCATCCGCCCTCCCTCTTCAGTGGTCTCTGTTTGTTTTGGTCTAAACCTGCTAAGTCCGTCACCAAGCTAAAGCCTGAACAGCACGGAGGTGAGCTGAGTCACACCCCGGCCAGCTGGGAGTTTTAAGTAGATATACAGAACCAGAGAGGAGACTTCAAACTGAGGCAGGAGGTCACAGCAGGGTGACGACGCACCAGTGGCGGCAACACCAAGAGCTTTCTTGCTAACTTTGAAAACGATTAGCACATTTAGCTTCCCATGATAAATCTGGATAAAGCACTAATTTACTTAACTGTTTTGTAAATTTCAGTTGTATAACGTTCATCTGAGTTCAGTTTTGTGCTGTAGCATTAGCTTCCACTAAATACCATATTGGTATAACACTTTAGCGTTAGCTTCTGCTAAATTAATTTTCTGTATGAATTCTAAAGAGCTAATTTACTTAACTAGTTTGTAAATTTTAGTTCATGATTAACATCTGGGTTGAGTATAGTGTTGTAGCACTAAATACTGATATTTCATTAGCAAATTCTTCAGCATTAAAATTTTCTAAATACCATGTTAGTATTGCATGTTAGCGTTAGCTTACACTAAAAACCATGTTTCCATAGCTCTTTCACATTAGCTTCCACTGAATTAAATTTTTGGATAAATACTAAAGCGCTAATTTACTACTACAAAATAGCATTAGCTTCCACTTAATGCAGTCTTCATATAGCACTTTAGCACTACAATACACGCATACCATTTTAATCTAGTGCTTTAGCAATAGCTTCCACTAAATACCATTTTGGAATAGCAAATTAGCATTAGCTCCCACTAAATACAATGTTGATATAGCACTTTAGCACTAGAATTCACTAAAATACCACATTGGTTTAGTGCTTTAGCATAAACCTCCCCTAAATGCTATTTTTGGCATAGTGTTTTAATATTAGCTTCCACTAAATACAATTTCAGTACAGCACTTTAGCATTAGCTTCCACTAATGCTTTAACATTAGATTCCACTAAATGCAGTTTCAGTACAGCTCTTTAGCATTAGCTTCCACTAAATACCCAGTATCTCCTGTACCATAAAGATAACAGAGCTCACTGTAATTACTTGAGTCCTGATAAAGTCCCAATCTGGACCAGGAGTTTGCACTTAAAAAGTCCTGACACGACTCAGCCATGCTGTGATGGATACTGGCTGTTGCCACGCACCAAAACAAGAATCCGGCTCCAGAGGTTAAACACTGTATTCTTCATTTTCACAGCGGCGTGTTAGAGTGTTTGGTTGGATAAGTCATACAAGCATGTGTGTCTCTGTTTTGTACCACCTTCATCATCAGTCTTGCTGGAGTTTAAACAGACAGAGGGGTTCTACTGGGAACGCTTCTGAAAGGTGAGCCCCGACACAAAGGATGGGAGGGAGGAGTTTTCCTGCTCTTTTTCAGGTATTTAGGGGGGAGGAAGCTCAGCTTTCTGGCTCTGAATGTTACAACCACAAACTTCACTCTCATGTAATCGGATTTAATGCAATAAACCATCACAAATTATGTTGTCAAACTTCAACAAAATATGAAACAAATTAAAGAGGTGTGATATTTTCGAAGCGTCTGTCCATGCTACTGCTGGCCAACACAAAAACCATGCTGTATTTTCTCAGTTGAAGTATTTAGTTACCATGACAAAACATATTTACACTTAGATTATATGCTTTGAAAAGTTTGATTCATTGTTGATTTTCTTAAACATACAAAAGATAGCATTACAAGCTAAAGACTCTTGCCAGCTAGCTACCTTGTTAAGTCACTAAGTCTGTCACAATAAGCAATAAATCAATTAATCCTGTGATAAATTAAAATTACCTCAACAATTTTCATTTGGACAACAGTTTTTAAAAAGATGCTCCCCTCTAACATTGTTGAAACCCTGCAAACATTTCATTTTTTAAAAGATCATTTTGGTTACCGAGACTTCATCATCCATTTTATTTAAATATATTGTCCAGTTCCAGTGTTAAATGTTCTTTAGAAATTAGAACTTTTTTGATCTTTAAGAAGATATACTATCATTAATAAGCTGTTATTATATTTATACATATTGTAATAGTAGGAAGTGGTCTCAAAATTACAATATTATTTATTGAAATAATTTCTCGGACAATTTATCGTCAAGCAAAATTTCTGACATTTAAAGGGACAGAACTCTGAAGTGAGGTACTGTTTTAATTTAAAGAGGCAGTATTATATTATGTTCCAGGCTTATACTGACATTTTATAGTAACTATGTTACCATATAAATCCCATATATGTATCACATTTTACTAAAGAGATTTTACTTCATAATTTAACACCTTGAAATTGAGACCATGTTTCTTTAAAAACTCTGCCTTCAGGAAGTCATCCCAACACGGCTCCTCTATTAACCCTTTGACAACGTTTTCACCAGCGTTGCTCTGAGAAGCAGCTCATAAGATGAGCTCAGCAGTTCCACCAGGCGTTTGCTAATTGCTGCTGGCTAGTCTGAAGGAGCAAGGAGGGGGAGGAGCAGCATCTTGAAGGCGGGGCTAGAGCCACCCAGGCGTTTTGCACAGCTGAATGGTTGCCATGGAAATTAAAGGATTTCTCAAAGATGCATGAAAGAACCAAAGCAATGCTCCAGGAATGCTTTTGACGAGGGAAAAACATTAAAGTCGATTTTACATGATACTACCCCTTTAAAAGCAAACAAAGAAATCAAGCTGTGGCCCGTTTGAACTTGGAAAACATGGTGAAAAGTTTGGACGCTTCTGTCCTGGAGATTTGCTGCACATGCTAGTTGCTCGCCGTGTGGGAAAGTTTTTTTTTTGAGCAAGCAGGGAGAGGCGCAGACACTAAGCAGTCGTGTTTTCAGTCCAAACTTCTCGCAGATGGACTTTAAAGTGAGTGATAAATCCACGTCCAGATTGAGGGTCCTTTTGTCATTAAACTAAGCCTTAGCACTGCTGTCCATCTGGCTCACTGCGTGCGCACGCCTCTGCGCATGTGTGCAGACACTGGACGGGATCCTGTAGCGGGAAGAGCAACACAAGCCTTCCTTTTAAAGTGTTGCTGACTGTAGCACACTTTAAGCTAGCCTTCTGCTCCAACGTCTCACACACTTTACCCCCAGGATCCTGTAAACACGATTCTGAGCCAGCGCGCTCTTCATCTGCGACAGACCCAGACTTTGAGGTGCCTGATCTTTGAGCTAACACCACAGATAATTGTTAGGAGGAGAGAAACCCAGAACCAGACCTGCAGAGACAGCGCAATAGATGACGTCTGTGTGTGTGCGTGTGTGTGTGTAGCGAGATGGTAAACAGAGTCGAGCGGGTTGCCTGGATGAGTTACGTCTGGACCACACAGAGTAGGAGGCATCAGTCAGAACAAGAGGCCGGTGTTGCATAAAAGCTGCGGTGAGGGTGAGACAGGCAGGCAGACAGACGCGGCTCGCTCCAAATTCACCAGGTTTTCCTCTACTATCCAACAGGCTGCGGTGTTCCAAGTTTCATTGTTTTGTCCAGTTGGAGTTTCATACCAGCTGCTGGCTCCGAGTGTGTGTGTGTGTGTGTGTACGCGGGTGCGTGGGTGTGTGTGGCGGTGCTTCTGTGTGTAATGACGGCGCGCTCTAAACACCCCTCTGACATGTAATGGCTCTCTAGTGGTGAAAGCAGCCAGGTGCTCACCGCAGGCGACATCACAGGGTCAGCCCATGATGTGATGCGCTGGCCGCCATCATGGCCGCCGCCGCGTGACATCATCGCTCTGCTCCTTTTGAGCCCGAACAAACAGCTCGTAATGTTGGTGCTTAGATCTGTCACAATTACACATTTTGCCCCAAAAATTTAGCCATAAACGATAATATTCTTGTTTTGAGACAATTTTCATGTAACATAATGGTAACAGAATAATGCAAGAACACATTCAATAAACTTTAAATACCAATGACCATTCAACACTGGAACTGGGAGACATTTTACATAAACAAAATAAATAAACAACAGAAACAATAAATAAAATGGATCATAAAGTCTCTGGAAAGTGCTAGTTGAGACCAAAGAGTCAAGACTTTTGTCATCCAGGTTTTGGTAGAAAAAGAAAGAAAAGAGAAAAACAATTAATCATGCAAGAGTTTGTTTTCATATAACATGCACAATAAGCAAGGATTGATTTATTGCTTATTGTGACAGGCCTATTTGTGCTGTTACAAACACAAAAGTTGTATGATGCAACATTAAGTCGTCATCATGCAAATGATTAAAGAAGGGTGTGACATAATTATTACGATTCAGGATCGATTTAAAATGTACGACGGCGTATTAGGGCCATTGAAGATAGAAAAAAGAACTGGAAGAGTACATTTCCGCCAAAAACTCAAGAGATTTTTAGATTCATCTCAGGAATTTTCTAGAAAATAATTTGGAAATCAAAAATCGAAAATTTAGTTGGCTTCCATTTTTGCTACTACGCATGGCGTCCTGACGTCACCACGCAGCAGACGATCCTTAACGGAAAGTACAAGAAACGAGAAGAAAGCTGCAAAAATGTTAAAGAAAAGAGATTCAAGCAGCCTTACCTCTGTTGAAGGCAATATGCTAATGGCGGAGAAACAACTTGCCGTTACAGGAAAGCCGTTTATCCGACGTCATCGGTGGCTACTCTAGCTAGCCTAGCATTCAGGACCGAACTGCTGTCTGTGAGCTTTGCTAGCCGCAGTGTCACAGAGAGCTAGCGCTAAGCCCCTCCCCCTGGCTCTGATTGGTTGTTTCTGGGAGAAGGAAGAGGAAATCGATTTTTTCACAGATTCATAACAAGCTGTCACAAATATGTAAAATATATGTTTTATAAACGTTACCTACTCCATCTTTAAGGAATTATTTACTTAAAAACATTTCTGTACCTTTCTGAAAGGTTACTTGTAAATTAGTTAGGTCTTATTTCAAGTGTACCAGGGTATTTGGAAACTAGACTTTTGCAGTGCACCAACAGATTAAAGCAGAAATCATTATGAATAATTAAAAGCCCACCTGTTTAGAGTTGCTATTGAACAACAATAAATGAAACATTGACCAACATTTTGATGTGCAATGATGACTCTTGGCAAAACGTAATGTTTACTGTGTGTTGTCTTTTTGGATGTTTTTTTGAGTTTTTATAACGTAGAGCACATTGAACTGCCAAAAAAACTTTACTGATTGATTTTGGATCAAATTGTGAGTTATTAATACTGAAGTTATTATCTTTGCACCTAACGAGGCTGAAACCTGACCTGAACCTTCAGAGCCACATAAAGTCGGTTACAGAGTCGGCCTTTTATCACCGGAAGAACATTTCCAGGACTGATTGATTTAAATCAAATCATGAGATTGTAAACGATTCCCAGCTCCAGTATGAATCCCTGAAGACGGGTCGGTCGGTTCTAGTCCCCGGTTCTGGTGCCGATGGAGTCACTCAGGCCTTTATTTTCTGGGTTCAGTGCCGTCCAGTGGAGTGACAGCTCAGAGATAGACTAGCTACCTATTTATAGCACGGGCCATCTGCAGAGCTCCCTCTTGTCTTTGGTCATCCTGTTCACAAAGGCTTGGAGGCAGATTCCAGCAGCCCAGCCGCTCCATTCACTATTCATTCCAGCGCCGGCAGCACCATATGGATCCGGCCCACTGCTGGGCCCTGGCCGGCCCGCCGCTCCCTCTCCACATCGCTCCTCTCAGATTCACATGGTAATGAAGCCTGGGCGCCGTGCAGAGCGCCGCTTTCCCCTCTTCTCTCCCTCAGATGCTTCAACATGACCGGACACCCCCCACTCCTCTTCATCCTCCTACTCTTCCTCCTCTTTCTGCCTCTCTCTTCTCCTCGCTCTGTCCACTCGCAGTCCTGCTGAATTATCTCATTTGCAAGGATGTCCAAAGTGTGGCCCAGGGGCCGTTTGTGTCCCGACTGCAACACAAGAATGGGACAAATTTGGCCCAGCAGCAAAGTGATTATTTTACTTTTAACCAGGACAAAAATAACAAGAAGTATTAAAATAAAATAAATAAAATTATGACCATACAGTTGAAGTAATAGTCGAACAAAGGCTGAACTGATACTAGAAAAAAAACCCTCACTAGTTTCTAGAATAAAGTTTAAATTTTACAAGAGCAAAGTCGTATTAATACGAGGAAAAAGTTGTAGGAGAAAAAAGTTGTAATATTAAGACTTTTTTCTTGTAATATTTTGATTTTATTCTGTAATTCTATTTCATTTTTCCTTAGTATGGCACAAATACTCTGCTATAAAGAACAGACTCAATTTTTATAGTTTTTTTATTAATTTTTATAGTCCCAAAAAAAATTGCAAAAACTCCTTTACAGGTTTTGGCTCAAGATTAAACTACAAAAAATGTATTTCTTTGTTTTGTTAAAATATTGTTGAGAAGGCAAAAAACAAATTACAATACATTTAAATTTTAAAAGTTTGTACACCCCTGAGCTGAACCTCAACCAGCCAAGAAGATCTCAGTGAACCTGAAGACAGTTGTGTGTTTAAATAGCAATGATTATTTGATTTTTTATCAGCTGTGTCATGTGTCAAAAGGAAGGCTGGATACTCCCTGAAGCCACTTCCTCTTTTTCAGCTCACTTCCTCTTTCCAGCTTGACCATCGCAGTCGATGAGCCTTAAAGCAGAAACAGGATCAGAGGAGGGGATTCCTCACAGATGAAGTGACAAAAGTCTTGCAGAAAGTAATAGGACTGCGACCCAAACAGAGCCTCTTTCAGAGCCAAACAACCACACTGAAGGCTTTATTACAAATGTGACGCTTTAATCACACAAGTCAAACATCTGAGTCTGCTGGTCGTTATGTGAGGAGAGACGCCAAAGGTCAACAAATCACATGAAATGAGGCCGAAAACTGCCTGAACTCTTTGAGTTATCTTTGACCTGCTGTAATTTTCAGTTTGTGTCTTTATTCTCTGTTTTCTGATAATGTATCTAAAATAAAATACTAAATATGCATGAGTTCATATACTTAATGCGGTAAATGGAATAAAATTAATCAAGAACAAGAAATTCACAAAGAAATGAAGGCAAGTTAGAAGGATTAATGTTTGAACATGAATAAAAGGCTAAGCAAAAAGTTGTTGTGCTAACACTAAAACGCTAATCAGTAATATTAGGTCTGCTAACACCAAAGAGCTATACCAGCACAATATTTTGCTGAAGCTAATGCTAAAGCACTAACTTCCATTGAATTATTTTGTTCTTGCATAATCCTTGTTTGAAAAGAAGTTATTGGGTTAATTGGATTATTCAACTTAAAGTTCACAAAACAGTAAATTAGTCCATTAGACTTTATGTGTGAAGATAAACTAAGAGGAAGTTAAATGTGCTAAACCTTTTCAAAGTTAGCAAAAACACCAAAGTGGTAAATGAAAAATTAACAAATTAGCTGCAAAAAAATTCATAGAAAGCCAAGAAAAAAAATTATTATTCATAAAAGTTATTTGTGCTAACCCTAACTCACTACTCATTAACATTGTTTTTGCTAAAACTAAAGCGCTATACTAACACGGTATTTAGCGGAAGCTAATGCTAAGGCGCTAACAAACCTTTTAGCACCAATTTCATTTTGACATAATTTCTATAATTTTACACATTTACAGTGTTTTATTTTATTCCTGTAGTTTGTTGTTTCAAATAAAGTTTTTGAGTAAAAACATGTGGGAGGAAAGAGAACTGCTAAGCAATCTTCACCTCTTTCAAAATAAGAGCATGAATACTAATGTTTGCTTGAAGAATTCCTAACAGACAACAACCAAACGATAAACACAGATGTTGAACTTTTTTCAACTAAAAGTTTACAAAATAGGCAAGTAAATTGGAGTTCATCCAGAAAAGCTAAGCTAAGTATGCTAAGCTATTTGAAGGTCAGCAAAAACACTAAAGCGATAAATAAAAAGTTAGTGGAATAGCACAAGTGTTCCTTCCACGACACTGAGTTTTTTTCCACCAAAAAACTCAGAAAGCAGCTAAAATTGTTCATTATTTATGTGCTCATCATTATCAGCTGGTTTCATTTTCATGCTAACTTTAGTAAGTTTAGCAATAGGCTGGCAGCAATCATTTCAAAAATAAATTTTAATTATTTGTCCAATCTGTTTTTTTCCTGTGAAATATTCGCTCTTTTCTCACAGCAGAATTTTCAGAACAGTGAATTAACTTTTTACAGTGTAACCAGCAACTTAACTTTCATACTGCAGCTTTAATGCGTTCACCCGACAGGAGAGCTGGAGATACGCCTCTCATCTGTGCAGCAATTTCTGCAGAGTATCCGTGGCTTTTCTGCATGCAAACCAGTTTCCTCCCAAAGTCCCAAAAAAAGTGTTACATCAACCCATCAGAATAAATAGCAATTTACAGCTTTTATCCTTTTAATAGTCCAGTAAATCCAAGTGACATGATTTGTACAAGTTATGGTTGTAATATTTTTGGAGGAGAGAACATTAGCACTCAGAGGTATCATTGTTGCAGTCACCTTGGGATGCGTGCAGCCGCAGGCCCAGGCCAGCCTAGTTAGCCATGCACGCTGCGCTGGGCCTAACCTAATTAGGTGCCATCCCAATGTCAACACTGCTGCTGATAAAAGACGAGCCCCGTTAGCGGCGCCCTGCCATCTGCAGGCTCTGCGCCGCTTTCAGCTTCTCAAACATCAGCTGCTGCAAAAACTACGAAGGAAAACTACAAAGGGTTGAAATATGGAGTTAAATTCAGGATAAAAACAGAAGAGTTTGATTTCCAGCCAGAGACACAGCAGCTGCATTTCCATCGGCCACAGAATCACGCTGTTTGACATTTTTTAAAATAAATCTTCTAAATAGAAACACAACTATTTAAAAAATTGGTTTATTTCACAAAACTGCAATGGAAATACTTTTTTCACACCATGAGTCACATGACCACCAACAGGATGTTACTACTGACGGAAACCACGAAGAAGATAACAGGAAGTGGTAGGAGGATGTTTTGAAATGACTTATTGTGTGAACCAACTTAATTAATTGTGTTTCTTATTCAACAGAAACAGCAATTATCTTTTTTTTTACATTAGCAGAATATCGGCAATTTGCAATGGAAACGCAGCTAGTGACGTGTGTGAAAAGGGCCTAGTCAAAGTATGGACCTTAACTCGACTGATGCTCACAGTGGACAAAGCAGAGAAACTTTAGCGTGGAGAAACTTTAGCGTGTTCATACTGAATGCTTATTTTGCCTAATTTTTGGTACAAATATCTCACAAAAGGGAAAAAGGGATCAGATTTCTGTGAGTTACATTTGTTATAGACAGAAAGAAAAGGAGTAAATTTCCACCAAAAAACTCAGAAAATTAGGAGAAAAATCTCAGAAATTTTCCAGAAAAAAATAAAATTTCTGAGCTCCAAAAGCTGAAAATTTATGACAAAGAAAATTTGAGATTAATGAATTTAAATCATATAATAAACTATTAACTATTAATTTACAGAACTATTAACGATGTTCTGTAAATTAATCTGGTAAAATGCCTGAAACTGTCATAAGTAATTTCTCAAGTGGGACAAACATACTTACACGCCACACTTTTCAGATGTTTGTTTTTATGTGTAATGACATGAAGTTTACTAATCAGGTGGATTGTGACTGGTTTTATTTTCAGGGTATCAGAGGAAAAGGGGATGAATACGAATCCATGGTAAATTTTAGGGTTTTTATTTGTGAAAATGATGAAACCGATCTTTATCTCTCCATTTTTAGTCAACAAAAATTTAAATAATGAAACGGAGAAAATTTGTGACGTGTGTAAATACTTCTGCATCTTTATCTTGTGTTTTTATGATGAAATGTGCTGGCTTAATTCATTTTTATCTGTTTCTGAAGCCACATTATCATAGAAACACTCTGCAGAGCAACTCCAATTATGGGTGATCAAATATGGCTCCACACACACACACACACACACACACACACACACACACACACACGCAGTGAAAGCTGCTTTTTAAATGTTTTCCACTAATTCCTTTTATGCGGATGAAACCCTCTCACAGACAGATTACCTGCGACGTTCGGTCGTCTCTTTCAGTGCGAGTCGGTGGCACAGAGCCACTTCCTCCCACTGCTTCTTGGTCCATTAAAATACAGATGAGAGCGTTTTACAGCGCGGGCCAACAGCAACGCCTCCCAGCTAATCCAGCAACACAAACACAAACATCACATGAATTATCTGTAATGGAGACGACTCTGTTCTGGCACCGCTGATGGAGAAATGAAACAAAACGAGTTTATTTTGGTAAATATTTGGATTTCATTTTGATTCCTCTTTTCACAAATGTAATTAGCTGGCAAATATGGAAGCTCCACTGAGGCCGTCTTCAGGTTTCTGCTTACTTTCTAAAACGAAACTTTATTTTCTACGACGCCGTATTACGGCCAGGTAGGAAGAAAATAGGAGTAAGTTTCCAACAAAAAATCTCAGAAGCTTTGAGATTAATCCCTGAAAATGAAAAAAAAAAAGAGGGTGGAAATTTCTGAACACCAAAAGTTGAAAATTTGAAACAAAAAACTAAAAAATGTTGAGAATAATCTCAGAAACTTTCAAGAAAGAAATCATAAATTGAGATTAGTCTAAAACTGAAAATTTGTCAGGAAAAAAAAACAAACACAATTTTGTTTTAATTTTCCAGCAGAGAATTTTTTGACTTTTGAAACTCAAAAGTTTCTAAATTTTTTCTAGAAAATTTCTGAGACTAATGTCAAAATCCTTTTAATGTCTTTTCTATCAATTTTTTGAGTTTTCAAATTTAAATTTTGAAGTGTTTTCTAGAGAATTTAGAAAATCATTTCCAAAAAAATGTTCTTGCAAATTTTTGACTTTCGGAGCTCAGAAATTTCTATGATTTTTGTATAAAATTCTCTGAGATTAATCTCAAATTTTCAGTGTTTCTTTCTTGCAAATGTTTGACCTTTCAAACTGAAGTTTTCAATTTTTTTCTCGGAAACTTCTGAGATTAATTTCAAAATATCTAAGTTATTCTCTCACAGACTTTTTAATTTTAAAATGTTGAAATTATAAAAAAATTTTCTAGACAATTTCTGATATTAATCTCAAAATGACTAAGATTTAAAAAATTTTAAAAAACTTTTCAAACTCTTGAATGTCCAAGTTTTTTCTAGAAATGTTTAGACATTAATGTGAACATGTTTTCAGTTTTTCAGCTGAATGATGCTCCTCTTTTCCCGCTCCTATGCATCGTTTGTAGTTCAGTTGAGAAGAAGTTGAAATCCAGTCTGACTCTGTGTCTCCGTTTGCAGCAGCTTCTCGTCGGGTAAACAATGCCGCTCTGACAGGCCAAACTCTCTCGTGTCGGAATCTCATCTACTTAAAGCACTATTTATTCAGCACACATCCTTTTAATGCCGAATCTTGGCAACGGCGCATGAAATCCAGCACCTTAATTCCATTAGCTTGTTACTTCAATAAGTCCCAATAATCTAGACCTAACTGCAGCACGAACACTGACTCAGGAAACACACAGCGCGTCCCGTGGGCCCATTTTAATAACACTAACAGTCTTTAAAGGTTGATTCATTCTGCTGATATTAAAGCAAATGGCCGCATTAACCTGTTGGCTGAGACTAACTATGCTGGAGCTGATCATGAGGAGAGGCTGGTGGCAATATGAAACACAGCAGGTTTAAAGCCATTTCACATAATTACATTGCAGAGATGCAGCAGCAGCTGAAGGAAAGTAGTTTCTGTCTCCGGCTTGGAGATTTAGTTTCTGCAACAGAGTCGATCAAACAGAAACTGAAGCATCTCTTCTGCTAATAAAGTTACACAGTCAGAAACTAACATGAATAATTTGGGTTTTTTAGCCGTTTATGAGAGAGAAAATGGAGGTTTATATTGTCAACATGTTATTCATTTATAAATGTCACAGTTTCAAACTAAATAATTAAATATCACTCAAAATATTTGGTTCATAAACTACATAAAAATTGCAGCTAAAAACTGAGCATGTTATTTCAATTTACATTTAGTAAACTAAACTTTAGCCTGAAGCTAAATGTTTAGTTTACTAGATAAACATTTAATTTCAACCTAAATATTTAGTTTGAAGCTAAACATTTAGATTACTAGCTAAATATTTAAGTCCACACTAAATATTTAGCTAGTCAGCTAAATGTTTAGCTGAGTAGCTAAACATTTAGTTTGAAGGCAAACATTTAGCTTCAAGCTTAATATTTAGCTTACTAGCTGAACATCAACTTTCAACCTAAATATTTAGTGTGGAGCTAAACATTTAGCTAAGATTAAGGCTAAATATTTAGCTCCAAACTAAATATATAGTACAGCATATATATTTAGCTTACTAACACTCCAGACATATACAAAATGCTAAGGTAAAATGGCCTAGTCAAAGTTCAGACCTAAATATTACTACAAATTTGAGTCAGAGCTTGAAATTTTATGTTTACAGACACTTTCCATCCAGTTTGCCTGAGGTTAAGTTCAAATATAAGTAAAAAAGAAAATCTGGCATATTTTGGATTAATAATCTCTTTATATTTTATTTTCAAATATTCTGAAAATCTGAATTATGTATTTGCTAACGGATCGGGAGTGAATCAGTGACAAGGACATTTATTTTCTAGGATTTCTGTCCTCTCCAAATGATTTGGCTTGTTTCACCGGCTCTCTCGAGGCTGTTTTGACCTTTGACCCCAGCATGTCTGCATGCCATGCAGCAAATGGGACGTCCAGGGACTCGTTTTGATTGTGTGAATCTCGACTTTCTGAGGCAGTCCCACTTTTCACACTTCCTCTGTACAATAAGTAACGCTTGAAAGACAGTGAAAAGCATGTTGGCAGTGATGTTGTTAAGCTGTCGGCTTGGAAGGGAGCAGACTGCATTGTTTTTCTGTTGATTTAGCATTTAGAAAAGTGCTTGTGGTATTAAAAACACATTTTCTGGTTTCTTTTTGTACGATTTAAAGACATTTCAGACGTAAAGTAAAAAACATGACAGAAAAATAAAAGAAAAAGCATCAAAAAGTTGACATAAAAGTTCATGAAAGCAACAGAAGTCAGATATTAGAGAAAACTTCCAACATGAGATGCTAACAGACGCGATGCTAACAGCAGTACAGTGGTCAGAGTGAATCAGCCGCCACTCGGCCTCTTCTCCATTTTCACACAAACCCCCGTCTTTTCTACATTAACTCTCTCTTCCCTTTGTGTTTTATAAATAGAGAAAGATTGAGTAAGAGCAAGAAGACTGGGGTTAGAAGGAAGTGGGATTTTTTTTCAGTACATCTGAAGGAAGGAAACGCAGGGAGAAGTCATGTATGTTCACTTCAGCCCACCAAGTAAATAACATTTATCTGATTTAAAAACAAATCATAAATCTGTCCATTAATGGTCCTACAATAACAGCCCAGGAAAAGGTCAGGATACGCTAACAGCAGAGCTAATCTTTAGCTTAACGATTTAGCACTTTTGCTAACTTTGAAAATGTTTAGCGCACTTAGCTTCCCCTAAGCTAATTTTCACGGATAATTTCTAAAGCGCTAATTTACTTTACTGTAAACTTTCACTTGATTAAATTTTTTACATCTGTGGTGAAGTTTTGATTATAGACTATTAAAAATTCTTTAAGCAGTGAGGCGTTTTTATTCATGCTCTTATTTTGAAGTTTGTTTATACAGCAGTTCTGTTTCGTCTCCTCTCTCTCTTTTTTCTCCCTCAATAATTTTATTTCAAACAAGAAACATGAAAAATACAAAGAGAGAACAAGATATAAACATAAACAAAATACTGAAGGGAATTCAGGATATGAAAATTATGTTAAAATTAAATTGGTTCTTGGTTGTAGTCTTTAAAGAGTAAGTATAATTTGAATTGAAGTTAACTTTTTAGCATTAGCTTCCACTAAATATCATGTCAGTGTAGTGGTTTAATGTTAGCTTCTGCTATGTACCCTGTTAGCATTGCCCTTTAGAATTAGTGGAACTAATTATTAGTGCTTTAGGGTTAGCACAACTAACTTTTTAGATATGAGTCCTATAGCGTCTATAACTTGCCTCCATGTAGCAAACATGGTTTCTAATGATTTTTGTTCCAAGAAATGCCTTAAACATTTAGCTGGAGGTGCTAAAACACATCGACTCCTGTCCAAAATGACACAAAAAGAACCAGAGCCTGCATATTTTTCTCATTTTTTTGTTTGGTGAGACTGATTTAAACATGTTTAAAGAAAACGGTGACTGATGAGAGAAATACCCTGAAATCAAACACCAGCAGAGTGACTGTTGGACAGTTTCACCACAGAATCCAAGAAGTCTGTGGGCTGAGTGGTATCAGAACCTGGTTTCAGGTCTCGCAGACACATTCTCAATTCCCCCTGGAATAGAGGAACCTGTCAGACGGTGCGTTGGGAATGAAACAACCACAGCCTCTGGTGAAATGTTTCCATCCTCAGCATGAATGTTATTCTCATTTTGCCTTTAATGATGCATTTAAATCATTCTTGGTCTTCATGGGAGAAACGAAGATTCATCAAACAACTTCAATGAATTATAACCAGAAAACATGAATGCAGATGTTTCAGTTTATTCAAGATTTTACAGTTGGACATTATTTTCCTGTTGCAGCTTCCCACTGAGTTTAATTTTCAATGATTTGAGAAGTTGAAGGCAGTCATTGTCCAGTTTTCTCTCCCTCAAATGAAAGGAAATTGGGTGAAATGTTCAGGAACCAGTGGTGAGCACCGCTAAGTAAAAAGTTAGCTACGCTATATCAGTTCTGCTAACACTAAAGCACAATACCAACATGGTGTTTAGTGAAAGCTAAAGTGGTATACCAACATGTTAATTGGAGGAAGCTAATGCTAGAGCGCTAATTTCACCAGGAGGTGAAATTCACATATATAAAGCAGTTTATATATGTGAATCTGTGCTTTTTTAATTAAATAATAATACAATTTGTTCATGTAAATCCTTCTATATACTTTATTTGTTTATTGTACACTTGCCATTTTCTCAATAAAAAAGAGATTTTGATTATAGGAAATTGCTGTCCGCTTCAAAATAAAAGTGCAATAAAATAATAAACGCCTAACTTTAAACTTTATTCAAGTGAAAGTTCACAAAACAGCTAAGTAAATTAGCGCTTTTGAATTCATCCAGAACATCAATTTAGGGATATCTAAATATATGTAAAATTAACAATAATGCTAAAATGCTAAGTTAAAAATTAGCTTTCCTCTATTAGTGAATTAGCAGCTGACATTAATTAAAGCCAGTAAATCAGAGGTGGCAGATCTCTTAAAGATAGTATGTTTAAATCATTTTCAGAAAACAGCAAATAAATTCCAACTTTCGCCCCAAATAAATTAAAGTTTCTCGCTGTAAAATTGTTAAACAGCCGGTGAATTTCATCGCCAGCAGAGCCGCAGCGTTCATGCAAAGCCAGATAAGAAATTCTGCTGCACAGACTAACTGTTCAGCTAGAAACCACACAGTCCCACCTCCTGTGTGAAAAACCAAGCATCTGATTTTAGGGCCACAGACTTCTCACTGCAGTGACAGCTGTGCCGCAGTGATAGGTGGGCGACGCAGCAATGCTAGCGTCTGATTGTGTGCCAACAGGCAATATTGCTCAAAAGTTACACTGCAGCCAACTTTTGCAGGTTGCCAACTGGGAGGATGTTGCTACGTCCAACAGATCTGAGTGAACTCTGGTAGAAGAAGAAATTGACGGAAATTTCCATGACTATTTAAAAAGATGCATCCATTTATGCTTAAAAAGCTGTTAGAAAACTGAAAGGTTTCAGATTTTAATATCAGATTAAGAGAATCTGAGGAATCACAGGCAGCAGTTTTCAAATTAAAACAATTAAAAGCTGAACTGACCAACCTGGAGCTTTGTGGGAAAAGTAATCACACCCCAGCTGGGCAGCAGCTTCAGTTCATCACTAAATGAAACAAATTACATAGATTAATTACACACAGATAATGTTAGTTATGATGATTTTCAACTAATTATAGGGCTGTCAATAATGGTTATTTTAGTAATCGATTAGTCTATTGATAATTCTGAAAATCAAATCAAATAATCTACAGAGTTTTATTCAACATTTTTTATGCAATGTAAGAAAGATGCAAATAAACAAATAATTCAATTCCTTTTTAAATAATTAAACATACTAGAATGTATTTAGTGGAAGCTAATGCTAAAGCACAATCCAACACAGAATTCAATGGAAGCTATTGTTTAAGCGCTAGTCCAACACTGTATAGTGAATGCTAATGCTAAATGCTACACAAACAAGGCATTTTCTGGAAGCTAATGCTAAAGCGCTATACCAACCCCGTATTTTATGGAAGCTAATGCTAAAGCGCTATACCAACCTCGTATTTTATGGAAGCTAATGCTAAAGCGCTATACCAACCTCGTATTTTATGGAAGCTAATGCTAAAGCGCTATACCAACCCCGTATTTTATGGAAGCTAATGCTAAAGCGCTATACCAACCTCGTATTTTATGGAAGCTAATGCTAAAGCGCTATACCAACCCCGTATTTTATGGAAGCTAATGCTAAAGCGCTATACCAACCTCGTATTTTATGGAAGCTAATGCTAAAGCGCTATACCAACCTCGTATTTTATGGAAGCTAATGCTAAAGCGCTATAAAAACAAGTCATTTTCTGGAAGCTAATGCTAATTCACTACATCAATATGGTATTTAGTGAAAGCTAATGCTAAAGCTTGTGTCACATGATCAGATCCGTGTTGGAGTGGCCGTTAGAAAAAACAGAGGAGATCTGTAACAGCGAATCCTGTATAATACAGAAAATCACATTTATTTTATGACAAAATGCTAAAATAATTCCTCTATTTAAGGAATACCAGAAGGTCATTGATGGTCTTCCTGAGGAAGTGGGGCGGCTTGCAGCTGAACGTCAGTCCGCCTGTTTGATTCTGTTTCCGGGTCAATCAGCGCTCCGTCCTCCTGCCGTGACGTCACGTTGCTGCTGTGTTTTTGGGGTGTTTCATCCCAAACCCCGCCCCACGGGGCCCCACGGGGCCCCACGGGGGTCGGGGTTTCCCTGTGTTTACATTCTCCTCCACGCGACCGGCGCGTGGCAGCTGATGGAGCAGCGCGAGGTTCCGGTTCTCCGGACGCGCGTGGAGGGATCCTGGAGCTCCAGTGGGTCTGTTCTGCGCATGCGGACTGGTTCAAAACTAAAACTTAGGGAAAAGTTTAGTTTAGTTTAGTTTTGTTTATTATTTATGCCGAACTAAACTTTAACAGTCTATAATGTCTGGTGTAAATACAATTAAAGACGCTGCAAAAACAATATTTATTTATTCATTCAGTTTAGTTATTTGTTTTGCTTAAATCAGGGTTTTAATTTATTTATTTATTATTATTGGGTATTTTTAAACAATTTATTTTTATAATTTTTTTGTTGGGTAATTTTATTGATTAATTAATCGTTTTATTGATTGTATGTGTTATTGGGTAGTTATTGAAAGGTATTAACTTTTAAAAAAATTTAAGTAATTTTAATGCATTTATTTACTCATTGTTGGATAATTTTATTAATATATTATTGTTGTTTTTACTTATACAGTTGAGTGTATTTAAGAAGTAACTTAATATACTTAGAGGCAAGAGGTGAAGGATCCTTACAGGTTGGAGTTAGTGGCACCACCACTGGGTCAAAGGTCAATAATTACCCACAACTGCCCTGCTATTTATACCAGGATCAAAAGATTAAATTGTGAATAGTAACATTTATTTGTGTATTTAATTTATTTATATAGCACCTATGGACATTTTGTTTGTTTATTATGTTATAAATCACAGACACAAACATGAAAACAAGAATATAAAAGCAGACATAAAATGTAGCATTCTAGCTAAAATCATTAATTGTTATCATAATAATCTATAATTTGACTTATTTTATATTAAAATGATAAATTCCAAATCTGCATTTGATCAATTGATTTATAGTTTATATAAACATGGACCATGCATTACAGACTAATTTTGTTTAATAAAACATTTATTTTTTATTATTATTATTTAATTTGATTTAAATTTCAACTTCTGCCTTCGTCACTTCCTGAAATCCAACCCCTCCCCCACTGGTTTTCTAGCAGCGCCCCTGGTTTTGTGTCCGCGCTGATGTGTTCGGGAGTTCCGGCGGTCCCTGAACGCACCACCGGCCCGGGTTTTAGGGAGCTCCGCCGGGGTCGATCAGCTGAGGACCTCCCCGCCGTCTCCATGGAAACCGCCTGAGCGGCGCCGCGAGGGCTTGGCTCGAGGGCTGCTGTGAATGAGCTGACGTCACGGCGCCGGAACGTCTGCTCCAAAGGCAGAGAGAGAGAGAGAGAGAAAAAGAATAAGAGAGAGAGAGAGTAGGAGAGAGAGAGAGAGAGTAGAAGAGAGAGAGAGAGAGAGAGAATGAGAAAGAGAGAGAGAGAGAGAGTAGGAGAGAGAGAGAGAGAGAGAGAGAGAGAGAAAGAGAGAGAGAGAGAGAGAGAGAGAGAGAGAGAGAGAGAGAGAGAGAGAGAGAGAGAGAGAGAGAGAGAGAGAGAGA
>CAEFZY010039789.1:0-13811 GCA_903066815.1 Brachyrhaphis roseni
GACATACCGGGAGAAGTCGCTGGCAGTCGGCAGCATGTGGTCGTACTGGGAGCTGTGGTCGCAGCATTCGTCTATGTTGAAAAACGAGGCTCCCGGTATGTGTTTCTGGTGAAACTCCTCTCTGGTGTTCCGCTTGCTTTTCGGTAGGTACCAGGACCCGTCCAGAATACGGAGTTTTGGACCGACGAGTTTGTTTTGGATGGCATCCGCCAGCCACTGAGCGGAGACCACAGCGGGAGTGGGAGCAGCCATGATGGGGAAGGAGCGGCAGGAGAGCGGGGAGCAGAAAGACTTGAGCCCGGAAGAAACAGTTGGCATTTAACCGGTCGCTCGTCCCGCCCTGATCTCCATCTATCCAGTCAAAGGGCTCTGTTTACTTTTTCATCATTTGAAACTGTGAAATAATTGTTACTATTCAAAAGATATTATGTAATGTTATAATTTTTCTAATTAAATATTTCACAGTTAAAGTTTCCACTAAGTAAGTCTTTATCAGGTTAAACATCCTGCAGAGAGGTATGTATGGCTTCAAGCTTCAAAGATGAGAACCATTGGAAAAACAACATTTTAATGCAATAATAATAATAATAAATCTTGCATAAAATCATTTTGGATTTGAATTATGTCTCTTTTATTTCTACAATGGATTACAATGTGCACGACTTTAAATATTTGATCACCTAATCGACTAAAAGATTCATGAATAGTTTACTCTCTATTTTTAAGGAAAGCAATAGTTACTACTAACTTCAGATGTTGCTCAAATTGAGTTTTCAGATTATTAATAAACATTTGTGCAAAGAATGAGATGAGTACGTGAAAACTATTTAAAATACTGAACGCAACTATGATGGTTTTTGTGTCTTTTACTGACAATAAAAAATTTAAAACATCATCTATCTTTCAAGTAAAAACTACGAACCAACAAAGTTTTAATTAGTTTGAGCTGCACTTTCACGTTCTGATCAGCAGGTGGCAGCATTTGGATGGCCTTAAACCACTACGTCTTTGGAAAGCTGACTTTAGTTTCATTGATTACTGCCGCAGTCAGATCCATGTAAAGTAGAAATGAACTTAAATCGATGAAGCAGGCTGAAAAAGATCAATAAAAGCATCTCACAATTCATCTCATCTGAAGAAGTCCTAGAACAGCTGAGAAACAAAGGCGCTGTCTCAATCGTCTGGAAAGGATTACAGCCATTTCTAAGGCTTTGAATCTCCAGCAAGCTCCAGTGAGAGCCGTGATAAACAAATGGAGAAATAAGTTTTATTTTAGATGAGTCTCCACATATTCTTCGTCTGGCAATTTTGAGTTTTGACGCGATCTATTGTGCACTTACATTTTTTGGCCACTTGATGGAGGTGTTTCATATTAATGTGGTTGAAGCACCGACGGGATTTGCAAACACTTCCATAATTCATTTTGGGTTATGGATGTGTATACTGGGAAACTGGGATAAACCCGATAGAAAAATGCCCCTAAATCAGTGCTGCCCAAAGTCGGTCCTGCATGTTTCAGTTCTCTCCCTGGTTTAACATACCTGGATCCAATGATGGCTCGTTAGAAGGCCCAAGAAGAACACTGACATGCTGAAAAGGTTGTTGGTACTACCAGAAAGAGAGCTAAAACATGCAGGATGCCGGCCCTCGAAGACCCACTTTGGGCACCCCTTCCCTAAATGATCGATAGAAGTATCTGCAGCAAAAAGCAGTGAGTGAAAAATGCATATTTTTGTAACAAAATGCAAACTGGAGGGCGACTGCCTTTAACCTGAGCTTAGCTTGCTTTGGTTCAAAAAGGTGCTTCTGTAAAGTGTTTAAGAAGTGGAGAAATTAATACAGATTAAATCTTATCAAGTCACAATGTACCACTGTTTAGTTTGTACACACAAACACACACAAACACACCCCAACACACGCACACACAGACAGATGATGACAGATTTCTTCTTCTGTGGGGGTGCACACATTCTGCAGGTGCACCTGAGCTGTGCCTGCTTACACAACACATTATCTATCTCCCTACTATCTGTCCAGAGTGTATGCAGCACAATGCTATCTACAGACCAGCAGTGAAAGAAGTGCAGTTATGGTATAGTGAGTTACTGAACTAAAGAAGCAGGAGCACCACTGAAGGAAGAACTCTTTCCTCACCCCTCGCTTCTGTAGATAAGTAAAATACAAATTGCATGGAAAAACTGGGACAGAGCAAAAAAAACAAACAAATAAAAGCACTGCAGCCTCCGACCTTGAATAACAGTACTCTGTGTCTAAGTAGCGAGTCCGCGAACTGAACACCAACACAGAACAACGTTGGCTCAGCAAGAGAAGTTCTGATTTCCAGAGGAGAAAAATATGCGCACACACAACATTCTCATCAAAGGATTACAATTTCTAAAGTAATTTGACCCTGTTGTTAATGCAATAATATCATAAAATAAGTAATCAATAGTGCATTTGTCTTCTGCTGTAGTTACAGGGGCTCTCAGTGTACATACCCATGTTAAAATGTCAGATTTTTTTCATGTAAAATGACAAAATGATAATTAGAAATTATTTCTCAGACATTTATTCTGTACAATTAACCAAAAAATCAATTAATAATAACAGAAAAATGTACTAGACTTAAAGCCCCACTTTGCTAAAGCATCTTTTCACCTTTCGATCTATTTACAGACTGATGGCACATTTGTACTTTAGGTGTTAAAAAGGTACAGGAACACACTCACACATAGAGGTTGTACCATACTGTGAGCTACTGGCTTGATGAGATTAAAAACTGTCAAATAGTTCATACATTAAACTTTCACCATCTTTTGTGAGTGTAACCACCATTTTGGTGGCCTTTTATGGCGTTTAGTAGAAGAGAAACTAACATTAGATAATGCTTTTTTTGTTGTTGTGAAGTTTGTACAGAGGACAAAGGTTAAGGAAAGAAAACCAGGATTAAAAAGTGACCAAATCCTTCTTTTAGTGGTTTGTAATCCCGCAAATGCTCATTTGAGAGTACGATCATCTGGTGATTCATTGTGACCTTGTATAAATAGAATATAGGAAAAATGATCTGCATCATATGAGCAGCTGCTTCTTTACTTCTCTGTTTTCTGGGTTCTGTTTTTACTGAGCTGCGCACAATTTTGAACACAAAGAAGAAAAAACATAGGTTAAATACGAACTAGAAAACTGTCAAGTTCTAACATATTACATTTGTGTTTGCTACAATCCTTGAAAATGCTTTATGATTTTTACATTTCTGTATTGTAATCTTTTATGTGCATGAAATAAGTGATTATCTATCCATTATTTATTTCTGCTGTTTTGTTTTTGTGGAGGTCTGCAGTCTGTTCCAACTTAAAGACAGACAGCTAACCCTAAAGAGGATTAACATACAAAGAATGACAACCTTGCATTTTTACAACAACAAAAAAAAAACTTTTCACAAACTATTTCAGACTGAAAGAGAACATTTTTCTTTATGACGCCAGTGTGCAGATGCCACCACTTTACTAATTAGAATATGATCAAGATATGACATTTGTGCCCACTGCTTTTTTCCCCTCATATGGACATGTCATTAATACATTTTTAAATATCAGCTTTATGCTGATGACAATCAGCTGTTCTGTTATATTCTCCAAACTAAGACGGTTGACACAAAGGACGGAGCCATTGACAGCACACACATTTAAGCAATAGAAAACCTGCTTAGCCCTCTCCAGGCAGATGTTGCAGATTTGCAACAGCTAAATGCTGTTGAAATGCTGTTTAAATGTCTCTCTCAAAAAAAGTCTGAATTGTNTTACTACCCCATATGATCATTTTCTCCAAATATCAGATTTTTCCTGCAACTACAACTTAATTTGAGCCTGAGAGGGTTAAAGGAGAACTTAAATGAAATCTCAAATATTGATACTGCACAAATATCAGTCAGTGAAACACTTCCACTAAACATTTGTCTGACCTAAAACTTAAATAACTGTTTTTAGAGTTTCTGTCAATAAATACAGAAAGTTACAGATTTTGAGGGGCTGAGTTACCGTCCTCAGTTCATGAGGCTCAGCTAGCCACTAAAACACTAATAAACAAGCTACTGCTTGGTTGTTTATTAGGGATTATAGAAATGCCAACAACAGCTGAGTGGTATTTCTTGGAGAATATCTTACAGTAGGAATACTTTATTATTTTTCTTTCACCTGATGCTAATTTAAAAACACTTTTCAGTTCTCCTTTAGGGTGAAAGACACTACGTTTCTTTAAAACTAGACTAAAACCCTGCCTGCTTAGAGTTGTTGTTGAAACATAATCAATGAGACATTAATCAACAGTCTGATGTGTAACGATGGCACTTGACAAAATGTTTCAATTGTTCTGTGACTGTAGTTTTGTGTTTTTACGACGTAAAGCACTTTGAAATGCTTTGTTGCTGAAATGTGCTATATAAATAAAATGTGATTGATTGATTCACTAATTGATTGAAAAAGATATTTAAAATATTTAGTTGTTTGGTACTTCTGTGCAAACTTTCAGATAACACCCTGGGCAACTGCCCTAGTGGACAATTTCCCCTCTGACAGGTGGTGATATCTTAAGCCTATTAAAATATTTTATTGGTCTGTGCAGCCAGATATTATACTGAAACAAAGAAATTCATAGGAAATGCTGGGTGTTCAGCCTCTTTACTGTCATGAAGACACCAGTATCCTCACAGAACTAAAGTCTGACATGTCAGCGTTTTGGGGAGGGTCAGTTAAAGGGTTAATCTTATCAGAAGGGAAGTAGATGCCTGAAAAGGTTTCTGTATGAGGATATTAGCCTGACATTTACTGGTAATCAGTAAGAGAGATCCCTTTTATTTCTGGAAAATAAAAGCAAAAGAACATAATCAGCTTTTTTCCATCCACCAGGAAACCTGCAAAAGATTTGTTTTGGGGAACCTTTCATGGATTATATAGGCATAACAGAGTATAAATACACCGAGTTGTTGATCTCATCTGCTTTCGTTAAGACGTCTCAGTCCCACAACAGTCATTTATGTAAACAAAATTACTGAATTTCACCACTTTTTGTATCACATGACATTACCCTAACCCTACCAAGGTGAGTAAGCTGATCATCTGAAATCTCAAAGAGGAGCTATAAGTATTTATTGAAGCCTGACATCTATTCAACCGATTCATGTTCAGGACCTGGAGTGCATCTTGAGATCTAAACAGCGAAGGTCAAATCATCTGAGTGGAAAGACACAAGTAAGTAACATCACATATGTGTAAAATATGGAAATTATACTGTTCAAAGTGAAACAAATGATGTGGCTTAATGCATAACATATAAGATTTTAGAAAAAAAATTATTATTTTAGGTAATAATTGGGCTAAAGGAAGGAAGAAACTTATAGACTTTGATACAAACCATGTTTTTTATCCTTTGCTGTAAATTACTAGTGTACGGTGACTACTTGGGGAATTAAGAAATTATAATTCAAAACATTACTGAGTAAATTCTTATTAATTTGACCATTCCTCTTTTTATCTCTAGATTTTTCTAGATCCTTTCTTTAGCTCAACCCTCAGTTTTAGTTTTTCTAAAGGATTTCGATCTGAGATGATGGAGGGAGATTCATTTCATTTCTTCTGAGCTACTTCGGTCTTATTTTGTTTTGTATCATATTTAACTTCAATTGTCATTTTTGGTAAATAAAAGAAAAAACAAAGAAAGCGAAACATGAAAGTTTATTCAGAAAGATGGGCTGTGAGAGGTGGAGAGAAGGTTTCTTAATTGGAGTCACAGCTTCTTCATTATGGTAAAAAAAAAAAAATCCCTTGTTTTTGCAGTCCATTCTGAGTTTTCCTCCCACTGAGTGGTCTCCCACTGGAGCAGCTGGCCAAGTCTTGGACTAAGTCCTTTAGAGAGGTAAGATAATTTTTATTCTGCAATCACAATAACAAGAGAAAAAGATTTTAAAAAATACATTAAGAGGAAGTTTATAACCTTATCCCAGTTTATAACGACTGTGCCATTTTTATGCATTCTGATACATTTTTCTTACCTGGACATATTTTTGTCCTATTAATGTTTTTTTGTGATAACAAATCCTGCCATCCAGTTGAAGTTTTATGTGAACATATTGTTATTTTTTGCAGAGATGAGGAGTTGATTTTCGAATATACTTAAACAAGTCAGAGAAACCTTATCTGTTAATGATTTGTTTGGATAAAAGTTGGGATATTGTGGCACACACACAACAAAAGTGATTGTTTTATTGGTTCTGTTGGTTTATTACACCTTTGCAGTAAATTCCCTTTATTTGGTAGCGTGCGTCACAAACCCAGCTTTCTCTTAAAGCCTGAGTCCTGCTGAAGTTGGTCAGAAAGCAGATAGCTGGCACTGTGTGGATGATTTGAACAAATCAAGATAAATCTAATTTCCATCGCGTTTCCTTGACGACCAGAAAGTTGTAGTTTTAGAAAAGGAGTAACTGCTTTCACGTGTGAGCAGACGGGCCTTGTTACCGGACATTACGGAGGGAGCTGTTCTCTTCAGCAATGGTGGGGTGCATTCCATTCATGGCCACCAATTTCACACACAAAGAGAGCTGTGTTGTACTTTTTTTAAGCATCAACAACCTAACTGACTTATTGGCTCCATTAATGTGAGAACGGTTGGATGTCACGTGAAGAAAACGTATGTCATACTGTGTAATATATGTTCATTGTGAGTGTGTGTGTCTGTGTGTGTGCATGAGAGCTGTCACATACTTCAGAAATAGGAACAGCTTGTAAATGAAAGCTACCTCTGGGGAACAAGACAAGAAATTAATTCATTCTCCCAACCTAAAGTTGTAAAACTTACCTCTTAAAGAAGAATTTATGACGTTGATATCTAATAATTAGACTTAGCTTATCTCTGCGGCACTAAAATCAGGCCTAGCAAAGGTTGGTGGAAGCATTTTTCAATAGGAATGACTAAAATGTGACATTTAGGTGTGATTTAATTTTAGAAAATTAAATATGCTTTCTGAAACATTTATGCAAATCTATTAATGATGTTCCTATTTTGTTATTTCCACTTAATAATTATGTACTTCTTTTTTGATCTATAACATCCCATTAAAATACAATAAATAAAATACAACAGCATCAAGTTGTTGATGCTATACACAGGTACAACTTGTACCTGTACAAGTTGAAAACATGAAAGTTACATAAATAATTTTGCAATGCAATCATTTCCCTAAAATGATCAGCAGCTTTTGGAGTTAACTGTGTTGGATTGATTATTGAAAACAATGATGTTTTCTCCACCGACAGTGTCACTTTTTCTCTTTCTTTGTCAAGCCCCCTCAGTTCTAACAGGATGACGCTTCTCAACTACCCAGTTCCAGAGTTGGACGCTACACTGCAAGAAGTGAGCCGTGTTCTGCAGCTCACGCTAAGCCCGGATCTTTACCTTGAGTTCAAAAGCACCCTGGAACAGCAGAGGAATGCCCTGGAAGAGGCCCAGAGCAAATTAGAGGCCATTGCAGCAGACCAAGAGAACTGGGTGACTGATCAGTTCAAGAGGGGTTTGCTTTCTTGTGCTGACCCCCTGCCTACTTCAACGGCCCTCCCAGTTGTTCTTCTTCCATCTACAGTTAAGGGATGCTCTCAGCTTGGGAGGGCAGCTGCTCTGCTCTGGGCAGCAGCAAAGCTGTACAGTGAACCCCTCTTACTGGAGGGCGATGTTCCTATGGAACACACTCAGCAGTCTGAAGTGTTCGCCGCCAGCCGTATTCCTGGCCAAAGCCGAGATGAAATTAAGGTGAAATTAATGCAGTAAATGTCAAAACCTTTCTGGAAAAACATTTTGTGCAATGATGACGCTGAGTTTGCTTCCCGTTCACTTACTATACTTTGAAACTCTTTTCATCAGGTCTATCCAGATAGCCTCCATGCCATCATCACCTGTGCCGGTGGAGCATTCCCCGTTGACATACTCTGGCGTCCCAGCATCGGTGGACCAGTTTCTGCACTGTCCTTTACGGACATCTACAAGCAACTGGCCCAGGTGATAGATCTGCCCAAAGCTGGGAAACAAAAAGATCCCTCTCTCATCTGCAGCCTCTCAACTCTGGAGCGCAAGTCCTGGGCTTCGCTCAGGGAAGAGATTCTCAAGCAAGGAGGTGATGCGCAAAAATCACTCGAGCTCATGGAGAGCGCCGTCCTTACACTCTGTCTGGAAGATAGTGACGCCCCCTCTGAAATGGCTGACGTCCTCAATGCAGTGAGGCTGGGAGGAGGAGGAGACACTCCATGTCTGAGACATTATGACAAGGTATATCTAAACTGGTTTTTAATGATCCGACAGAAAAATATGCATGAATAGTGATTAGGAAGAATAATTAAGGACTTCCGTAGTTTCACTCTGCATAAAACAAATTACGCAAGTCTGCAGAGAATTCCTCTAACCAAATGAAGAACACCAATTAGCTTAATTTGTTTTAAATTTAAATGAGCTTATCTGATTTCCCAGATAATGAGCAATATAACATTCATTTACTGCACAAATGTCCAGAACCTAAAATATACAATATGTCTAAAAACCTCAGTATTCAAGAACTGAATCCAGGCCTGGTTCACTGAAAACAGTAAACAGTACTCAATCAACCAGTAGCAAAACCCAATATTACAAGGTGTTTTCTCATGAGGAGATAGATGCCTTGAAGGAGTCTCTTAATTTAGATTTAGATTCAGTTACAAACAGGATTTTGTACTTTTATGTTTAAAGTTTTGAAATTTTAAGAGATGGCTGAATTTTCAGGAAGAAACCTATGCAATTTTTCACGTTTTTTTTTATTTTTAATTTTTTTTGCAGGTCTTGAACCTTGTTGTGTTCAAAGACAGCACGGCTGGGATGGTGTTCGAGCACAGCGCTGTGGATGGAATGGTAGCTTCTCTTGTGACTGAACGTGTATACCATCTGTCTGAAACTATTGATTTAAGCCTTGTCAATAATGACTTAGAAAACATGACCAAGCTTGAGACAATAAACACTGTTCATTCTGCATGTCCAAAAGCCCTAGTATTCCCCTTTGAAGGGAACCTCCAACAGAACCCTGTATTGACAACAGACAATCTAGTTCTCACTTTTGATCTACCCTCATATCCTGATGTGTTTTCTACTTTTAGAGGGCAGAGGGGCTTGTATGATGCTTGGGTCAACTTCTCTTTGCAGCTCTCCCTTTGGCAGACTCTTGGGGAGTCTGCTGCCAAACATATGCTTGTCACACCTACACATATGCGGCACTACAAACATGGTCGTTGTGATCCCACGTACTCTCTCACAATGCATTCCCGGAAGTTAGTTAATACCTTGGGATCTCGCATTCGTCCTGATAACACCATCCACTACACTAATGACTTACTGCAGCTGTTCCATTTTGCTTTTTTAGAGCACAAGAGCCTTATCAGAAGCACCAAAACTGGCCAAGGTGTTGGTCCACACCTGGCCGCTCTGCGCCGGTCTTTACCATCTGACAACCCATTAAGGAAATTCCTGGATCCCTTTGGTTGTCCATCTGTATACCTTACAGGTTCTGACATGATGGAAGGTGTAGAGTGTGGAGTAGGGAATGCTTATGCGCAAGACCAACTTGCTGTAACTTACCTTGGAAAGAAAGATAAGGTGCGACTTGTGCTGAATGGAAAGGGGACATTTGCTGTTGCTCTGAAGAAGCTTGAAGAAAACTTCAATATGAGCTTGAAGTTGTTGATGCTTTTAGCTGTTAGGTATGCCATCACAAGCCAAATGGGGGCGCTAGATTGCCTGTTCAAACAACAAAAAACTGAGCAGATGCTTCAATCCCAAGAGAATGTAGAGAAGGGCAAAGGTGCTATTGACCCTGTATCTGGCATGAGCTCTGACTACATTCTTGTGATTCATGGTGGTGCTGGAGAGGAGACTATGCTGAACAGCAAAGTGATAGAGATGATTGAGTTTGCACTGCAAACAGCTTTAACCCTTGGGGCCCAAATTCTTGACCATGGTGGCAGTAGTCTGGATGCTGTTCAGAGGTCTGTGGAAGCTTTGGAAGACTGCTTTTTGTTTAACGCAGGTAGAGGTTCAGTTTTCAACAAAGATGGCAAAAATGAATTGGAAGCAACCATTGTAGATGGAAGTCGAATGAGATCAGGATCTGTTGCTTGTATGAAAAGTGTAAAAAACCCTATCAAAGCAGCCAGATGTGTAATGGAGAAGAGCTCACATGCACTGATTGTTGGGGAAGGAGCTGAAGAGTTTCTGCAAGGGCTGAAGGACAAAGAGAAGCCAGTTGGGCCAGAGTATTTTTACACTGATATACGTCACAAAGAGTTACTCGCAAAAATCAGTGGTGGAAATGCCTCAAAAAACAACCACCCTCAGACAGTTGGAGCTGTGGCCTTTGATCGTTGGAACACATTGGCAGCTGCTACCTCAACAGGTGGGTTGGTGGGAAAATTAAAAGGACGAGTAGGGGATACTGCAGTAGTAGGAGCAGGGATATATGCAGATGACAAGGTAGCAATTACCTGTTCTGGAGACGGCGATATCTTTTTAAGGAGCAGTGTGGCAGAGAAAATAGCCAGTCTATACCACAACAAAGGCTATAGCCTTAGACAGGCCTGCAAAGAAGTGATAGCCCAAAATCTGAAAGATGTGTGTGCTGGTATCATTGCAGTGGACAAAAAGGGTGATGTGGTCATTGAAACAAATGCTCTTGTGATGTTTGTGGCCTCAATGACTGGTGGCATTTCCAGGGTAGAAGTTCTCAAGCCGATGAAGAACTACATCAATGTGATCTGGGAAACAGAAGAGCTTGTTGCTTACCTAAACCCAAACCCTTGGACTCCTGGGTCAACCATTCTGACTAGAAAAACTCTGAGTGGGGCTAACAGTGTCTTTCAGTTGCCCACACCTGATTTTGTAACTATGTTACAAGGTGCAAAAACAGTATCAAACTTGCTTTGTGAGCAACTAGGAGTACAACGCTGTGCCTTGATTTTTAATCCAATCCCTGATAAACCAGCACAAATTAGATTACTGCCACTCTATGGATTAGAACCAAAGTGGCAACCTCATCTTGCCAAAGAAGAGGAGTTCCACAGTTATGATACAGGCTTCTGTAACTCAAAAAGTGGCCCACGCTGGGATGATGAGGCACTGACTCAAGTTCAGGCCAAAATCAAAAATGCACTGCCTACACCTAATGCACCATTTTGCTTTGACTACTTTGGTGACCCTTCCAGTGATAACCTGTTTAGCCGGATTGTACGGGGAGAACAGCAACAATGGAGAGTGTGGGAAGACAGTGAGCATGTTGCTTTCCTTACACCATACCCAAATAGACCCGGTCTAACTGTTGTGGTACCACGCAAGCCTCTGTCCAGCGACATTTTCAGTCTAGACGATCCAGACTACAAAACTCTCATCTTGGCCACATATAAAGTTGCTCAACTGCTGCAGGAAGGAATGAAGGCTTCAAGTGTTGCAATGATATTTGAGGGGTTTGAGATCAACCATGCTCATGTCAAGCTGTTGCCTCTGGTACCTTCACCAGATGGGACAAAAGCTGCAGAGCTACAACCAGAATTCTTCCAAACCTACCCTGGATTTGTGTCATCCTTGGATGGCCCACCAGCTGATGCTGAATCTCTCAAAAACACACACTTGAAAATAACCCAGTGCAGACCTCCTAATTCATGGAAAAATCCTCAACTTCACTCCACTCTGGCCATGAAAAGCCAGTGGTATCGCAACCTGTTCCAAATTCAAAACACTTTGTTCCACAGCACAGTGGAATATTTCCACAATTTCTGCCAGTACTCTTATGCTCTGACCCCTCTCACCACAGACACCATATCTTCACCAATGGGCCTGGGATCCGACTCAAAGCCAGTGTCTGTAAGTCTGCTTGGTCAAGATGTATACCTGGCTGACTCAATGCAGTTCGTTCTTGAATACTTCCTTCGCTTTCAGGAGAACCTACCTGGAACCTACTACATATCTCCAAGCTTTAGAGGGGAAGATCCAGACACCACACACTTGAATCAGTTCTACCATGTAGAGTGTGAATTGGTAGGGGACATGGACAATGCCATTTCCATTGCAGAGGGATACTTGGTTCACCTCACCAAGTCTATGTTGAAAAATCACTCTGACATAATCCAGAACTCTGCTGGAACCTTAGCACACGTGACAGAAATCCTGAGCAAAATGGAAGGAAAAACTGCTCTTCCAAGAATCTCCCTGGCTCAAGCAATTTCCATGATGCCCTCTGCAGACTGCTTAGAGTGGGTGCAAGATGGCCAACCCCTCTTTGGTAGGAAGCTAACTCGCAAAGGAGAGAAAGTTTTAATAGAGAAATTTGGTGGTGCTGTATGGCTAACTGAGATGGACCACCTGGGAGTTCCCTTCTACCAGGCGTACATGGAGGGCACAGGACGGTCCAAAGCCAAAGCAGCAGACCTTTTGCTGGGGCTGGGTGAGACTGTTGGTCTTGGTGAACGCCACCCCACCCCTGAGATGGTACGAGAAGCTCTCAGGCACCATGCAGTACCAGAAGAGTCTTACAAATGGTACATTAGCATGCGCAAAGTGAAACCTCTCCTCACCAGTGGATGGGGCATGGGGACAGAGCGCTATTTGTGTTGGCTGCTTCATCATGATGATGTTAGAGATCTGCATATCATACCAAGGATGAAAGGAATAAAGTACATGCCCTGATCATACAATTACTGCAGACAATCAGGCCAACAGATGTAATATATTTGTGGTAACTGGTCCAAACTACAGTATACAGTGTAGATTCAAGGGCTCGCAAATTCATCAGGGATGCATCATTTGTAACTTAGATCCAAATTTCTATTCTTCAGCTTCTAAACATGTTCTGTAGTCTTTTATCCTGATTATTGAAGCTTGCAAATATTTTTAGAACTCAATAATACAACTTTTATAACGTAGTGAAGTTACACCAGATTGAGTTGTTTTTCCTATTGTTAAAGTGTCAATTAAGTGAAACCCAAATTTACTTATAATCTGCTTTCATCGCATTATGTTAGAACAGATAACACAAAACAAAGTAACAGTTTTCAAAATAAAGGATATGAAAAATTTTTGTTTTATTGATGGCTGTGTTCAAAAATCATTATTGTTGTCTGTCATGTAAACCGGTTTCATACTCATGTTTTTGTCTTTTCTCCAGCTTTCCTTTTTATGCAAATGATTGTTATTTTGATTATGTATCATTGTAGCAAATATATATTTGTCAGCTATTTGAATCACTTGGAGATATCGTTGGACATTTTTTGAAAAAATGACAGTACAGTTTGTTTTGAAATTTTTTTCTACTAGCTTTCACCAGTGTAAAATTGTATTGTTTCATGGTGGAATAAAATTCTTGCCTTTGCAACAGCTTTCTGCATATCTGTATTTACTTGCAAAACTGATTGAAATTACACAGGTTTACAGCCATCACACAATGCTGTCATTTAACTTTTATTACATTTTTTCCTCAAGGAGGATTGACCAAAATTATGACCATTTTGATGTTTGATTCTATTGAAATGTTACCTATGTCTGAGTAAGATGCTGAATACAGAGCACAACTGGAAGAAAGGATTAAAGAGATGGCAAAACACTTGAGAATTGAACAAGGAAACAGTTCTACAAAGTTTTTTTTCTTTCTTTTTGTTGTTTAACCAGGGATGCTGAAAGCAAGTGCACATCCTACCAGATCGGAAGAGCAACGTCTGAACTCCAGTCAGACGTTGCTCTCCCGATCTGGTAGGAAAGAGTGT
>CAEFZY010039796.1:0-11805 GCA_903066815.1 Brachyrhaphis roseni
TATATATATATATATATATATTTAAGTTTTACATTTTTACCTCCTATGAAGGGGAGCATTTCTCTAAAATGTCCCAGAATCATTAATCTATTCATCTGTTGAAAATATCCACATGCAGCTTCCAGAACGTCTTTTAAACGTCTCCAGCTCAGAAAGAAAAAGACTTTCTGGACATAAATCTGCCTCAGTTTGATGCGTCTGCTGGATTATTTGCGACTCTGTGACAGGGAGCGAGATTAAAAGGGAAAAACTGCATCGTGACAGAACAACAGTCGATACCTGGACTGAAATCCGTGAACAGATTGGAGCCTTTTCCAGGAAGAGGACCGCAGCGATTTGTCAGTAACAAGTCTGATACAGAGAAATGTTTCTCATTCCTGAAACAACTGTGAGCTGAATGCATGAGCAGTTAATCCTCTCCGACAACAAGCTACACATCACCAGCCAACACTCACATGTAAAGCAGAACAAACTCAAGCTGGTTAAAATAATTTCATATATTTAAAATCATAGTCACTCCCAGTAAAATAGAAGCATAGGTGCAATTTGGAGGTGTGTGCGGCAGTCACATGGAATATATAAGTGGTCTTCCAGAATGAAGATATATCAACCTTTTCAACTTCCTTTCAGATGAAAATCGGTCAAAAATGCAAAAATGAGTAGAAAAATAATGAAACCTTTTACTGCCTGAAACTTCCAATATGTAGCGTTTCTTATCCTCTAAATTATTTTTCTGATTTCAAAAGATGAACTGTAAAGAAAAAAAGGAGCTTAACAGCTGGTGGACTGATGAATCATTTGACAAGTTTGACCCTAAATGGAAAATTATTTAGCTAACAAATCATTTTTAGCCAAGAGAAAAGCTAAATCGGATTTAAAATCTTCTGAAAGTCGCTGCTCACATCACCTCACTTAATGTGACCCATAAAGATGCAAAACTATTACGTTATTCTCATAATTTTGTTTTATGTGTTTTTTCATGACTCAAGTTTTTTTTATGACTCAAACAAACAAACAAAAAAAAATTAACAGCAGATGAAAATAACTGCCTGTTCATAGCTACTTCATGTAACTCCTCTTTCTAAAAAGAAAAAAGAAACCTCCTCTGGAATTAAAAAATAACTAAAAAACCTCAAGAAAGGAGCTAAAAACTGGTTGAACTCTCCCTGCTGTCGCTGCTGGAACAGTGAAGATCTCCACTGATTAGCAGAGTACACATGCTTCTGGTTTTAAATCCACTTTAACTCCAGTTTAAAGAGACGGGACCTTTAATTCGTGAGTCCACAGCTTGACCTCCCGCCGTCCAGCAGGCCAAACAAACGCAAACATGGCAGGAAACGGAGGATCGTCCTCATCTTACAGATCACAGCTCAAACTGGATGTTTATCACGTAAACACAGTTTAACTGGTGTCACGTATAATTCTTATAATAAACTGATTATTTTTATTTAGGTATTTTTTAGCCTGCATTCCTTCTGCCTTCCACTAGGGGGCGATGAAGCAACACGAAAGCTTTCACTTCAATCAGATTTGCATAAAAAAGAATATTTTTATCTTATTCAGTGCAAAATTTATGGAGGATCAAAAGTGACATAATTAAAAATAAAAGCAGAAATGTAAATATTTTTGATTTCTCTGTTTTTTCAGCTTGTCATGGCAAAAACACACTTAAGATTTTTTCCTAGAAAGTCTTTTAACTAAAACTTCTAACTTTCTCACATTTTTTAATTTTTTCTAAAAGAAATTCAGATTTCATTTTTTAAATTCGGATATTTTTCTGAAAAAAAAAAATCTTACTTTTTTTCTAAAAACTCTGACATTCTAATAATTCTGACTTTCTCAGATTTTTAAAAACTTTTTCTAAAAAGAAATCAATTTTTTTTTTTACTTTCTCAGATTTTTTTGTGTTTTCGAAAAATTCAGACGTTTTTTTGTTGACTTTTTCTAGAAATTGCATAAGAAAAAGGAAAAACTATATACATATATTTCTGATTTTATTTAATTATGTCAGTTTTGGTGCTCCATAAAGATTATGCTGCCATGAGTTCTTATGAACCTCAGTGCTAACAGTTATGGGCTGAAATACTATTTTATCCATCAAATCAAAGCAGTTTGTTCTGTTTACTACCAAATTACATTAATATTAGATATTATTTTTATTTAATTTTAAGAAGTTGTCACTGAATGTAGATAAAGCTGTTTATTAATATTTTAACAGTTTGTGATCTTAATAAAAACTAGTTTGCTGTATTTTTATAGGGCTCATTAAAAGTTTTTGAACTTTTCAGTCATTTTGCTTCAAATAATTTAAGAAATTCCAACGTTTAAGTCAGAGGTGAAACTTAAGTGGTTATAAATATTTGTTGTTTTTTCATTAAATCTATACTTAGATTTACTCACAGTTCCAGTTGAATCCCAGTAAAGTTCAACAAACTCCATGTTTACGTTTGTGATGTTAGGAAAGAAACGACTGAGCGTCGAGTTGAACAAATTTGTTTCTTGGAACTTTCTGGGTTAATAATGTTACTTAAGAGTTTGTTTGTGTCTTTCTTGTTCTTGATTCGTCTTGACTTGTTTTATGTTTTGTAATAATTACTTAATTGTGTTTATATGTGGAAATTTTCCAGTCGTTTCACTTGTTATGTATCTATTAGTAATGCAGATCTTGCCTGGTTAGTTTGTCAAGTTGTCCCTCGTTCACCCCACAGTCTTTTCATCTTGTTTGGTTTTGTACTTTTGAATAGTTTCTGTTTGAATTAAAGGTTTTAATTGTTGTTTATTAGCTCTTTTTTTCCCACATACTATCTCTACACCACAGGTAGTTTGCTTTGAATTTACTTCGTCAGCTTTTCATACCTTCATTTTTACTCACTACCACCAAAGGTCAACCTCTCTAAACCATCATTTGTGCAGTTTCTGTGTCGCAGCTTGAGAAGCTTTGAGTCAGAGCACACTGAGTAATGAGACTAAAGAGCGCATTTGGTTTCTTGCCAGACCTCTGTGTTACAATCTGCTGATGAAAGTAGCAGGCAGTCCAACGATGGACAAAGACTGCAGTCTTTAAAAGGGCCGTGTCCAGATATGTTAAGAAATGTGTCCATTAAGTGAGTGCTTAGGGCAGCCAGGAGATTGCTCATTGATCATAGGCAATCACCAGTCAGTGATCCTAATGGGATTCAAGTTGGGAAAACTGGAAGTATCAACTGTTGATTGATAAGCCTGAAACGCTGCCACTTGTCTTATGGCATCCTGTTTAAAATTAAAACAATTTAATATTTGCAGATGCAACAGCTTAAGCCTGATTTATGCTTCCCTTTCTTCATAAAAGTTCCCATAAGTCTGAATTGGAGGTAATCAGCGCCATCTTGGTAGGCAGCGCAATGCATAGCAGACAAATGGCTTCCAGACAAACAAAAAGAAAATATATTGATACTCTTGACTGATGTGTGAGAGAAAGATACATGAACAAAATGGCTGCTGTGAGGATTGACCCGTATGAGACAGGGAAGGAAAATATTTATATTTAATTTTATGTTTATTTGTGATAAACATAAGATGAAATAAAGTCGAAACGTTTTGACTTTACAATCTTAGAAAATTTCCACTTTTTTCTAGAAAATTTCCGAGATTAATTTAAAAATGGATGAGTTTTTTTTGGCAAAAATGTAAAATGTTTTAAACAAAAGGTGAACATGCACATTTGCAAACTATTCTTTTTATTATTATTATTATTCCATCTGCAACTGCTTCTAAGAACAGCTCCGGTGCTTATGAAAACATCCAGTCATTTTTTAGCAATAAGTTAATGTTTTTTTGGAAAATGAGCCCTTTCAAAAACCTCTCAAATGTTGACTCACAGTTGACAGGCAGTGTGCCGTTTCGTAGCTTAATCTGTCACCTACATGTTTGGTCAGCTGGGTTTACCGTTGTCTACTGTGTACAATGGCTACTGGAAACGACAAGGGTTCTGTTCTTTATTTACAGAAACCACTTCCTGCATTCTTGTTGGTTGTATAGAAGGCTCCACTTCTGCTTTTCAAAGATGTATGGTTGTATAACTGTGCATCTGTTTGTAGCAAGTGTAAATGTTGAGTTGGAGGGCATGGCCAGCAGCAGATTATTGATTTAAAGTGACATTTAGTGATATAAAAATCTCATTACCTAAGAATGACATGTTGAATATGATGAACATGTTTTGTATCGTCCATAGATCTATCCTAACCTGTTCAAGAAAGCATAATTGGTCACCTTTAAGTTAAAACATATCTATCTCAAGCTGTCAAACTTGATCATTTCTTTTTCACACATTTAGGAAAAGTCACTTTAACACAGAAATCATTTTAAAGCTGATTTTTAAAGGCTGAAAAGTTCTTGTGAACAAGACTTTATAACTTCCTGTACATTATAAGAAAACTGTTGCTAAAGAAACTTAAGACTGGTGCTGCCCTCTAGTGGACATTTGTCTGTACAATTACTGATGGCTTCTTAGTGAAAACATTTTATTTTGGATAACTTTAAAGCACTTTTGGTTTGTGTGATTTCATGGGTAATGTTAAGTAATTTATAAATTCTGCTAGTTTTCTAAAGACTCGTTCAATACGAGAGATTTTTAAAATATCCAAACAACGCTGAGGTGGAAAGATGTCATTGATTTCTTATTTAGCCATAAATAAGAAAAATTTAAGTTATTTGTGTGATGGTTTGTTTTTTATTTTATTCAATTTAGTTAAGAAGACTATTTGTTCAGGTAATTTTTTCTTGTGAACACGCGTCCTTTACTCTCAGTGTCTAAGGAATGACACAGATATTGGATCTGTTGCCATAACAGTCATAATGGAAGGCTGTAAGGTCAACCTATCTGAAGTTTATCATTCTACAAAGAGAAAATTCATCACGACTGGAAAACATGTCAGACCGATGGTAATCAGAGCATCAGTGGACGAACCAGAAGTCAATCCGAGGTCAAAGCGTTACGATTAGAGATATGGAAAAAACCCAAGCGATCAATCTCAGACTCTACAAACCTCAGCTAGCATGTCAAATGTTTAAGTTCATGGAAGAGACAATTAGAAAAAGACTGTGGCTTGTTTGGGTGGGGAAATCTATTTTCTTTAGACAGAAAGTTGCAAGAAAGTTGCGTCTGTATGACGACTTCTGGAACAGCGATGTTTGAACAAGATGCACAAACATCGCTTTTGATTTTTGTTTCCCCTAAAAACTGTCAAGTACAGTGGAGGAGGGATGATGGTTTGTAGCCAGACAACTGGGCACCTTGCAATCACTGAAAGGACAGCAAACTGATGGTCCGCTAGCTAAAGTTCGGCAAAAACTGGTGTTGTCAAATGGACAATAATACCAAGTCCAGTCCAGTGGACGTCCACCCATTCATGGCTTTTTCTCTGTAACGTAACTCAAAATTATTTGTAGAGTTAATCTAAAATATTGAAAAAAAAAAAAAAAAAATGCAGCTTGGGAACTACAGTGCTACTTGATATGCTACTGGCTAGCATCTGCAAAGCTAATCCAGAAGTGCCATTCATGTTTCTGGTCACTGATTGGCTGTACCCTGAAGAGTAGAAAAAAGGAAAACCGTAGACGTTAGCTTCTGTTTCCACTGTGCATATTGATGCTTATTAAGGTCTATTTGGTGTTTGAAGAGGCATTATTAGCATTTTTAGCAAAGTTCTCGAAAAACACATTCAAACCGTCACTATGCCATGACAGTTTATGAGACAGATAAATTGTGAAAAGATCAATCTCCTCCTTGAGCTACTATTTCCGCCTGAAGAAAAACAACCAATCAGAGCAAGGAGGAGGGTCTTAGAGCTGTCAATCAACATTGTGTATGCGCTGCTAAATGTACTCATGGTGCAGACACAACTCAGACAGGAAAACCATTCATCTGCTGTTATCAGCGGCTATGCTAACTAGTTTAGCATTCATAAAAGGCTCTGCTGGCTGCTCTTACTGTGTTTTTATTGTTAGAACTGGAGGGGGCAGAATAACTTGATTTCCCCCCCCACCCCCCCAACAGATTATCTCATACAATACTGTCACGACATGTTGACAACTTCAACAGATACGGGGAAAAAAATGTTCTAAAGGATATATACTACAGCTTTAAATACCGCAAATACCAGAGGTCCACTTTACCTAATCTACCAGAGATTGAGTGAAACACAAAGTCTAAACCTGAAAAATAAAACTCCACATCTCAACCTGACCAAAATATTGTGATGGGTTTCTAAGAAGGTTCTACATGCTGCATCATGCAAACTGTGTTTCTTCTGAAGCTGTGCTAATTTATTTTTATCTTATTTGAAGGACTTTCAAATTAAAACAACAGAAATGCTGCAAAGCTAAACAGAGTCCAGGAGACATTGATCTCTAAACTGTAACGTTGCAAGATAAAAATTTTAAGATTTGTAAATCTCTGAACTTAAAGACAGAACTTGAAATTGTTTTCTTAAGAAAGAACAGGAAAAAGGAAACGAAACCAAAATCGAGGAAACAACAGTATTTGTGGCAGAGCCCGACACCACAATTTAACTGAAATAAGCCAAAACCGACATGGCAGATGTTGAACTTTAATTTAACATGCTTGGCTAATTTCAGAATAGAAAGAAGTTTTAGAAAATTCAATTTGAGGCTGCTATGGTTTTAAATGAAAAATGTATTTTTACTCAGTAAATTCAACACTTTCCCAATGTTTGCTTCATGAAAGTCTTAAAAAGGGGGAAAACCAGATCTGTTTTCACTGCATAATGTTTTCCTCTGAAGTCAGATGAAGCTTCCACCTACTCCACACAATCCTGTTATAATATCAACCCACTGTGAGTTCATTCAGAGAACAAAAGCCTGCTGCTTCTTGGAAAACACATTTACACATTTTGCAAAAGGATGTTTTTAAAGGGCCAATGAGGCAGGAAATGTCAATCTCTCATTTGAGCTGTTTCGCGTTAACCGCATTGAATCAGCTCTACCCACACAGTCTCACGTTCTTACTTCAGTTTCTCTCCCAAAACAAGTAATTTCAGGATGGACGGACATGTCCGGTCAAATGCAGCAAACCGACTGGACTGGCTCAAGTTCGTCAGCGAAAGCTTCAGTTTTGTTTCTGCAGCCATGCATGCAAGGTGAACATGCACATTTGCAAACTTCCTCCAGGTAGATCTCATCAATAAACCTTTATCTACAAGACTTTTACCAGCAACAGGAGGTGAAGAGAGGTGATCGGTATTACAGGAAGACTTCAAACCTCAATCCTGCAGCTGCACCACTAAATAACAGTGTCCAACTGTATCCAAATCTTAAAAATAATGTTTAAATTCTTGATTAAGAAAATTGAAATAGAAGGGAAGTGGAAAATAACATCCTGATGCGAACATGCAATACAATACAATTAATTGTTGGTGATTGTTTGTCAACCAAACATCAAAAATGAGTCACTGCTGCACTGCAATGATGTTCTGTGCAGAAGCAAAAGAAAGACATTTTTTTGGTTTCTTTTTCCAGTTTGGAAAGCAATAAACAAAGATCAAACTTTCCATTGCTTCCTGTTGCCTCTTCTATTCTGGTTGAAAAAACACACACAGGCCCAGCCCAGTGCATACTGGTCCCATACCAGTCTCTGCTTATAGAAAACAGACCCACAGTTCTTCCTGCTTAACTTATAAAAGTAAATAACAAAAACAAAAAATAAATTAACCTACAAATAAACCTTATACATAATCCCCAAAATATTAACTAAATTAAGAATGAATATTACCAAAATTCAAAATAATAAAAATAAAGAATAAATAGCTCCAACAATACAGTCATGTGACGTCACACTTCCGTGAACTTTGAGGCAGCCGTCTTGACAGGCAGTTGCTATGGAGTTGCTATGACAACAATAAACAAGCCACAAGCTTAGAACTAGCTCTTGTCTCATTCCTATCTAACTTATAACTATTACCGATTACAGTTTTTGAGTTCTCTACCCCCCTTTGAGTAATACTAAGATAAATATCAGTGATATTTACTGTAGAACTTAGCCTACTACCGAACTAGCAACATTAGCTTAGCTAATGTAGCTTTCAGCTGCAGCTAAGACGGACATGTAGCCTGTTTTTGTACTTGCTCTGCCAGTCACCTGAGCCCTTTTATTCACATGAAGGGTTTGTACGTCCTTTACAAATTCGATGAAACACTGATTGCGTTCATAGATTTCAGGCCGCGATTAAAATGAGTTCTAATCGATTAGCTAATAACGTCCGCTGTTTTTAGTGTTGCAGTTCGGCCGCCATCCAGCAGGGGGCTCCGCTGCCTGGTCATCCTTAGGTGGAGTCGTTCATCTAGGATTAAAGATGGCAGCTCCTTCTGTAAGGGAAAGAGAAACGGTCCAAGCAGAGCCCGGCATGGGTTGTAAAAATGCTCTTTGTACGGTTTGTTTTAAAATATAAACATTCAACAAACTATCACATTAATAGCGCTTTACTTAGCTGACCTGCACGGCGGAGAGGCGACAACTTCTCGTCAGAAAAGCGGAGGAGACAATGGAGAAAAATGTAATATGATGGAGAAAAAAAACATAACGCCAATAAGCAAGATTGATTTTGAGGGCTATCCTCATTTAATGCACTTTATGGAGATAAGTTTTATCTTTCATTCAAGAGCAACCACAGACTGTAAGTATTCTTCTGCATCAATATCTCCCTGTTCATGGGGAATTAAATGTTTCACATATTTTATTTTTTAAATACACTCCTGATCAAAAATCTTAAGACCAGTCAAAAAATTGCAAGAATTTGCATTTTGCACTATTGGATCTTAAGAAGGTTCTAAGTAGAGCTTCACAATGTTAAAAGAAGAAATCAGTGTAAGAGACAAAAACTTTTGAGCGGGGAATTAATTGAAAACTGCATTTATACTCAAACACGATTTTTTTCAGCTGATCAAAAGTTTAAGACCATAGCTCAAAAACCCCCGAAAACCCCCCAAAACAGAAATCAAAGTGTCAAAAAAAGGACTCAGTAACGAGTAGCTCCACCATTCTTGTTGATGACTTCAAACAATCGTTTAGGCATGCTTGATGCCAGTGTTTCCAGGAGGCTAGTGGGAATGTTGCTCCAAGTGTTGGAGATGGCTTCACGAAGGGCATCCACTGTCAGGAACTGATGTCCATTTTTGTAAACTTCCCTTGCCATCCATCCCCAAATGTTCTCAATTGGGTTTAAATCCGGGAAACATGTAGGATGGTCCAAAAGAGTGATGTTATTCTCTTGGAAGAACTCCTGTGTCAGGTGGGCATTGTGAACTGCAGCATTGTCCTGTTGAAAAACCCAATCATTACCACACAGACGAGGGCCCTCAGTCATGAGGGATGCCCGCTGCAACATCTCCACATAGCCAGCTGCTGTTTGACGCCCCTGCACAACCTGAAGCTCCATTGTTCCANTGAAGGAAAACGCACCCCAAATCATGATGGCGCCCCCACCACTGTGCCGTGTAGAAAACATCTCAGGTGGGATCTCCCTGTCATGCCAGTAACGTTGGAAGCCATCAGGACCATCAAGGTTAAATTTTTTCTCATCAGAGAAGACAACTTTCTTCCACCTTTCAATGTCCCATGTTTGGTGCACCCTTGCAAAGTCCAAACAAGCAATTTTGTGGCATTGAAGAAGACGTGGCCTTTGAAGACGTTTTTTGTTTCTGAAGCCCTTCTCTCGCAGATGCCGTCTGACGGTTATTGGGCTGCAGTCAGCACCAGTAATGGCCTTAATTTGGGTAGAGGATCATCCCGTGTCTTGACGGACAGCCAATCGGATTCTGCGGCTCAGAGCTGGTGAAATTTTTTTGGGTCTACCACTTGACTTTTTTGTTCCATAACCCTCAGGATCATTTAAAAAATGCAAAATGACTGTCTTACTGCGTCCAACCTCAGCAGCGATGGCACGTTGTGAGAGGCCTTGCTTATGCAGCTCAACAATCCTACCACGTTCAAAGTCAGTGAGCTTTTTTGCTTTTGCCATCAGGAGGTCTTGACAGTGTAAAGACTTCACAGAAAATGACATGGAATCCAGATTTTTGCACAGCTTTTGGCTTTTAAAGACTATGGTCTTAAACTTTTGATCAGCTGAAAAAATCATGTTTGAGTGTAAATGCAGTTTTCAGAAAATTCCCTGCTCAAATGTTCTTGTCTCTTGCACTGATTTTTTCTTTTAACATTGTGAAGCTCTACTTAGAACCTTCTTAAGATTCAATAGTGCAAAATGCTAATTCTTGCAATTTTTTTGACTGGTCTTAAGATTTTGATCAGGAGTGTATTTATTTATTTATTTTTAATTATAATACAATAAAAAATAAAATAAAATAAAAAGTGCAAACCAGTGTGCAAAGACAATACTTAAAGTGCAAGAAAGCCAACCTCAACTATCAAATCTGCAGCATTAGTGCAAGTTACATTAATAGTCCTTGGGGCCAAAAAATTAACCATGACAAAATACTACAACAAAAGTGTCAATAAGGTCATAGCAATCCACATGCATAAACGCAAAAATTTGTCCTGGAAATGTCTGCCATACGGAAAACATTCAAACAGAGTCAGGGATCACCGCATTTTTTAGCTTTTTCTCAACAAAATCCATGGCGAGCGACGGATCTTCAAACCTCTGGACTTGTCCATTTGGAAGAGTAATCCGCAATATTGCCGGGTAGAAAAGACCAAATTTGACACCTGGACAGCAGTGCAGCTCCTTCTTAACTTTAGCAAAGGCAGTCCGTTTTTTGGCCACAGCAGCAGTGAAATCCGGGAAAACAGAAATCCTCCTCCCATTATAAATCAGAGGAGATGCTTCACTAGCCTTACGCAGGATTTCGTTACGTTGTTGAAACATATTCACTCTGGCGACTAAGGGACGTGGGGGTTCCCCGTCCGTAGGTTTAGCACGGAGGGTCCGGTGAGCCCTGTCCAGCGCTGGTTTGTATAATAAACCGAGTAAATCCTTAAGTAAAGTAGCCACAAAATCCGTCGGGCGGCTTCCCTCAGATCCTTCAGGCACACCGACCACCCGTACATTATTCAGTCTCGACCGTCCTTCTAAGTCCTCGCATTTCTTTGACATGGACTCCACCATATCCCTTAGCGAAGCAACAGTAGCTCCAAGGGTTGTTAGCTTGTCATCTTGGTCAGTAGCCGAGCGCTCAAGGTCCGCAATAGCTTGTTCGTGTGAGGTAACTTTAGCTTCCAGCGGAGCAAGAGCAGTCGTAATCTCCCTTCTCACAGCCCCGGACACAATTTCGTCAAATTTACTCACAAGATCTGAGCGCACACCCTCCAGCATCTCCTCCATACGCTTTAGCAGACGCTCATTAGCATCGAGTACTGGAGCAGCCTCGGGCTCAGGCGACAGGCGTGGTTTGCTACGGCCTACCTTCGAGGTGTCGGATTTACCCCGGTTTAATAAAGTTACCAAAACAGGTTGAGCATAAAAGTCATGTAGATTACGTAATGAACTAGAACTGTAAAAGAGAATTCAATAAATCGTGCTAAAAAAGGTTTAAACAGTCACATTCCTGCGGAGCTCCGGCAGACACGTCCTACATGCTTGACGCTAGCCCCGCCCTCTCCAATTCCAGATTCTTTACATGATTTATTAGAGTAGAAAGGTACGGAAGAGGATTAGGGCCACCGAAAAAAAAAAAAAAAAAAAAATTCTGACTTTAAAGTCAGAATTCTGGCTGATGTGCGCCAGCAAGCAACCAGCTTCAGAACCACAGAAGCGAGTTGCGGCGGACCTTAAACGTTCTGGAGAAAGATGTCAG
>CAEFZY010039818.1:0-69255 GCA_903066815.1 Brachyrhaphis roseni
GAGCTAAGTGGATTTTCCTGAGAGGCCTGCTTCAGTAATGTCTCACAGACACATTAGTGTGTGCTTTCTGTTCACACGCACACCCCCGCACACACACCTGCACCCCCTACCCCACACACAATATGTACTGATTAAGCTTTAGCTTCAATAACATAAAGCTACATAATTTTTAAAGTTTAATCAGCAATACTTTTACAACAAATTTATGTCAGATCATGATTCCTTGGTTAATGTCAAGTTGTCATAACAAAGACATTTTGAATAATGTCAACTTTGTATTAAAAGTGTCATGATTTACCGAATGACACTTTATGACAACAGTTATAAATATTCATAAAGACTTACTCATGTTTATAACGGTGTCATGACAGTCTTATTCACAACCCGTCAAATAAAGTGTTACCAGGTAACTCTATAATGAAATAACTCAACAGCTCTCATAAAACTGTCTTAGCTCCTTTTAAAACATCACAGAAAAGGCAGTGAGTGATATTAGAGACACATTACAGAAAGATTCAACAACAATGTAACAAATAATGTGCAACACATATGCATATTGATACTTAGATACTTCTTTACACCAACAATATAATATTGAAACAAAAAACCCTGGAAAACTAGACCAACCATTAAAAGTAATGTATGTAACTGAGACTCTTTAAACACCCTGATTTGATCTATTTTATGAAAATAACTAAGAAATAAGAGCATATATTCTTTTGGATTTCATATGTTTGTTATCTTTTTTATCCTTTTTGTTCAAATGTAATTTTTCTTCCTTATTTTATGGTGACCAATGTCATGCAAACATGCCTTTGAGACTAAACTTTTTTATACAGTTTTTTTTCTCATAGTTTAGAGTACTTACAAAGAGTTAAGGGATCGCAGACCCTGGAAGGCGTCTGAAGCTAATTCTGAGATCTGGTTGTTGCTTAAATCTCTGCAAAAAAGAAAAAAAAGAAAAAAAAAGATGAATAAATAAAAACATAAACAAGAAAATTAAAATCATAATCAGTAGACGCATAGAATGAGAAAAGATCAAAGATGTGGCAGCGACATAAAGTTTTTGGTTTATGCTGGATGAGGTGCAGCATAAGTGGCTCTTTTGATCTACTCACATTCTGCGTAGCTTCTTATAAGGAGAAAAGGCCCCAGCTGGGATCACCTTGATGGCGTTCTGCTCCAGTCGTCTGGAACCAAACACACACAGACCATTGAGAAGAGACATCAACATTCCCCTATCACACACACTTATCTATGCCGTATTGCAGGCTGCTGCTCACTCCCAGGGGCTCTGCTTGAGGGGAACTTTTCCAGATAAGGCGCTTTGATGACTGCAGAGTCGCGGTCTGTCACATGTCTCTGATCTTTTGCCCTCTTTAACATATTCGCAGTAAAATGGGCATCCAAACACACAAGCGGACTCACACATTTGACTATCTGGTCTGTGTTTTATCAAGTGCCAGTCGGACTGTCCATCAGTTGGTTCTAAACAAGCCAAAGTGTGAACGAAAGGACGGAGGGCATTTGACTGTGAATCTCTCCCCTGAAGGCAACATAGATTTCTGTAGAGAATAATTGCTTACTATCTGTTAAACTTTCTTTCTCTGAATTTGCATATCTTAATGATTTTGTTCATAAGTACAGCTTTAAATGTCTAATTTCACTCTATGACAGTTCACATCACTTTTAGAACTACTTTAGTTACTTAAACATACCTAGACAATTACAAGAGTGAACTTTAAAACAAAATTTCTTTTTGCTACTTAGTTAAGATGTTCACCCTCTTATTCTAAGACAAGGTAGTAATATAGCTTGCCTTGGAGCTCAGATTAATCTTTTTCCTGCTTCCTTCTTCCCTCTTGCTGTTTCCTTAAGCAGGAATGCACTGCATGACCAGGCTTTCTCATTTCACAGATGTGTGCTTTTATTCCCCCCACAAAGACAAACAGCGGCAGTGAAACAAAAAGGTGGTAGAACACAAAGAAGGGATATTGAGGGACGCACAATGAAAGAGCAGGAGAAATATCACTGCACCTAGTGTGTCTGAATGAGCGCAGTGTGTGTGGAGTGCAGCAGATGTGTGTGCACTTTTATCTGCATGTCTTACATCTCAGTAATGGTTTCAGGCAGGTTGGTGGGTATTTCTGTCAGACCCTTTCCTCTGCAGTCCACAATGTTGTTACTGCAGGTGCAGGACTCTGGGCACTGTAACACACTGCAGGAGGAAGATGATGACGACTGATGACCTACACAGAGACAAGGAGGCACCATTATCCGTGGATAGAAGGTTATTATGTTTCATGTGAGTCCCAAAAGGGAAAAGAGATGCAGACGAATAAGAAGTACAGAGAGAAAAAATTGCCGCAAGTCCCAAAAAGTAAACGAAACGAAATGTGACCTTGTCTTTCTGTGATGTCATTTGTAATCACAGCTTTCAAGCAAAGCCATGCAAAGCAGGAAGAAGACTTACCTTCTTCTGCATCTTGACAAGCATGAGCGAAAAAAAAGAACAAAAAAAGAGTAAAACGAAGCAAGCAAGAAGAAGCAAAAGGTTTTCCAGTGTAAAAGAGCAAAACGAGGAAGAAGTCAAAGAGGCGGACACCAAAACGGTAAGGTCAACCTACCTGTGCACACAAACTCCTTCTTTTGCACCTCAGCCACGTTGTGCCCCCGCAAGTGAGGAGGGGCCATGCACTGTGTGTACAAGCCCAGGCGGGGGCGCTGTCGTAGCCACTCGGACAACCAGGCTACATGACAGTCGCACTGCAAGTTGTTGGAGTGAAGGCGGCTGGGAAGAGGTGAGGAAGAGAGGAGAGCAGCGAAGAGAAGGGGAAGGGACAGATGATCACAGGATGGAGAGAGGAGAAATAAAAGGTGTGACGGGGTACAAAAAAAATATAATAAAAATATAAATGTGCACAGATGAGAGGAATCTCTTCCTTAAAATCGTAAGCCGGGTACTTACAAAGTCCTGAGCTTCGGCATGTGGTTGAAACTGGCCACAGACAGCCGGCTGATGTTGTTATTGTTCAGAGTGCTAAAGAGACAAGAGGAGAAAACACAACATACTCATGCACACGCCATCTAGAACGCAGTGAAATGGCAAAATCCTCACAACAAAACACATTTTCATATTAATTTTTTTCCAAGCCCGTTGTTTAGGAGGCAGTTCAGGAACTCTTCAGAGCCTACATCACTTTAACCTCTGCAAAACAATTATTTAACTTTATGAATTTAATTAGCAAAAATGAAGTAATAAAGTCAAACATAGATAAGTGGACAATATTTATTAACTCAGGTCTTATTTCTTCATCAGCTGCTTTCAAACAACTGGAATTTAATGCGGTCATTCATAATGGTCTTGACCCTGTAGCTCTCCAGGCTTTCTGAATGTCTGCCAAAGTTTTTCTTTAAACAACGACTGATTTTTTCTCAATTTCACCCTCTGTGTCACAGATAACAAGACTCCAGAAGTGGACAATAAAGAGTAAGAGAAAAAAAATACAGGAAAAAGGTTGTTGATGCACAGCAGACAGTCGTTATCTTGTAATCATTATGACAGAAGAAATAGAAAATATTTGACAAACCAAATCTGGTTCTTCTAAATACTGCAATCTTGGTCTTGACATTCACAAGAAAAGGCTAACTTCTTTAAATGTGATGGCGCATTAATGCCACAGCTGAAACAATAGGAAATCGTTTCTGTCCAGGGGCTGCAGAGGCTCTGCAGTGTTTAAAAGGTCAATGAGAACATTAGTTGTTCCGTATCTCTGTGTCTTTGCGGCTTATTCGTCAATAAAACCTCTGCTGTTTTCTGCAAGAAATAAATAGAAATTGAAACAAATAGTAAAAAAGTAAGCTGACTCAACAAGCAGGTACTCACAGCACTTCCAGGTCACGCAACGCTCTGAAAGCTCCATCTTCAATGCAGCTAATGTGGTTGTAGTCCAACTGTCTGCAAATACACAGAGAGAGATAAGACAAAAAGTCCAGAAAAGAGCTTTACAGGTAGATTTGATTTAGCAACTGTGATGTCTACAAGCATAAACAAAAACAGACTTTTTCTCTCGTCTTCTTCTTTCTGAGCTCTTGTTGGTTCTGATGCCGTTGTCTTTGCCCCCATTCATGTTTCCTGCTCTTTTTAATATGACATTTAGTTTGTAGGTAGCTGACTTTCTCCCTCTCTCTCTCTTCGCTCACAAAAGCTTTACTGAAACAATTTAATTAAGACACGGGGACTGTAAATCATGTGCTGTCACCGGTATTCTGACGCACATACATAATTCTCTGTCCTTTTACAATAATTGCACGGCATCTAAAAAAAAAAAAATCTGATCGGGTGATTAAAAAAACCCAGGAAGTAGTGAATTGGTGGATGAATCAATATCTATAGAAGTACTGCTGTGCAATGAGTGAAAAAAAATAATGACCATGATTATGAGTGAATGCAAAACAAAGACAGAAAAGAGCAAAATGCCAGCGAGGCAACACAGGCACACACACGCACATGCACCCCCACACACACACCAACACAGCTGCTGACACGCAGCAGGTGCCAGTCAATACGGCAAGCAGGAGGCATATGACATTTAACACAATGAAATATTGATGCACGGCCGAGCGAGTGCTGTGCACATTAGCAGACATGGTGAGCAGGAAGGTGCAGATGTGCACAGATGCATGCACAGGCAGCGTGATGTTGGTGGAGTAACACTTACAGGTTCTTGATTTCCACCGCTCCTCTGAATGCTTTTCTTGGAATTCCCTGGATCTGGTTTTCACTCAGGTCACTGGACAAAGACAAAGAGAGGAGAGGAACAAGGGTGCGGGGGGGTCGGTGAAATGATTTGGCAGGGAGCTAAGTCAAGCTGTCACAGAGCCACTTGCTTTGAAGCACAAGCACTTGATGTAATCACCAAAATGCAGCAGGGGAACTTCAGAGCCAGACAGATCATTGGCAAAATTGAGGTCGTTCCGCAGAGACCCCTCACTCCACAAACTACAGTCATCTGTCTCTGTTTATCTCACAGTGTCCATGTCTCTACAGCCAGCTGCTACTCAACTGTGCACTTTTAACAGTGAGAGGCAGGTAGAGGAGGCTTTAAAGTCAGCCTGTAGGGGGCACTGCTGACCTCTGTATCCCTCACAGGTTCCTGCTTCTTCTCTGATCACTAATCTTCACCACCGTTTCCCTCCCCTGCTTTTAAGGAGCAAGTGATGAATGTGAGCGTGTGTGACCAGGAGCGTTAGGGTTTACACAGATTTAATTTTCAGCCACTTTAACTAAGTTGCAGCCTGCATGACTCAGAACATACATTTACACCCAGAAACAGGTGTCTTTAAGACTAAAACAACCGCACTACATTCAGTGGCCTGGATCATTTCAGAAATGTGTTCTAATTCTTATATACAAAATAGCTCCGCATCGGTTTGATTGAATCCAGTAAGTGTTTCAAAACCAAATTTTAAGAGCTGCTACAAATTCTCATTTGGACTGAGGTCTGGACTTTGAGCCATTGTAACAGCTTATGTTTGGGGTTGCTGGAAGATCAACCTTGGACTCGTACTTGAGTCTTTTTCAGCCTCTAACAGATTTCCTTTCAGAAAATGTGCAGCCTCATCCATTTTCCCATGGACACTCTCTAGCATCGTTGTTCCTTTTGGGGATAAACGTAGCATGATACTGCCAGAACCGTGTTCAAGCAGCCACAATAGAGATGTTATTTATCACTGAGGAAAAACAGGACTATGGGGCTGAGATCCAGAGAACAGCAATGTATTACAGAATGTCACTTCAAAGTACAAAACAAATCAAGTTCTGCTAAGATTACATTTAAACATGCCGAAGGAGAGATCTTGATCGTGTGTCTCTGATATTATTCAGTCATCTCCTGACAGACTACCTGACCTTTCACCATTGACCTTCCGGCTCTTGACCTCGTCTGTGACCTCCAACAATGGTAATCGGCTACCAGCTAATGCCCGTTCACATTCCTCAGATTCCAAACTTTGCGGTCAGTTAATCAGCACTGCAGGTATCGCCCCCCCGCCTCCTCCGCTCTCCACCTGCTGCTACAAACTTTATTAGAAGTGGCAACTTTGTGTGGAGAATAAAGGCAAGAAAATATTAGATTAAAAAATTCTTCATAAGTAGTGGTTGCCTTCTTCTCTGCCTCAACCTTTTAGAGAAAACTGAATACTTTCATAGGCTCTAAGACTGCAGAAGGTTCGACTTAAAGTGGAGACATCTGGAACAAAAATGAAATGTAAAAAACTAAATCTCTGAAAACGTTTGAGGCAGTCTTACAGTCTTAGTGCAACTGAGGACTAAAAGGAAGTGAACTCAGAGAAAGCTAAATATGAATGCTTCACCTGAATACTGAACCATATGCATTAAATGAATCAGTGTGAAGATTTTAAAATGTGTGCATTTCAGTACAGCATTTTCTGTTTCTCTCATATCAGTCACTGTAAACTGGGACTCTCAAGTCTATTCCATGGATTAAAAACACATGCACTGAAACCCCTTCTAAAATGTTGTGGAGTAGAGATTGCTGACACACAAAATTAAAGCATACATAAAAAAATTCTTAACTTGCAGACTAAACACAGAGGTGCTTTCAAAGAGTTTTGTAAAAAGGGAGTAGATCTGCTCAGCTATTACTTTTGGTTAAACTTACAGAATCTCAACATAAATTTTTATATTGGAATCTCATATTTTAAAAGCTAAAGTATTTTCCACCTTGACTTTTTTTCCTTTTTGTCATTCCTAAATGTTCTGAATCATCAAACCGATTTTCTTACCAGACAAATGTAAGTTAAGTAAATTAATAAACAGGTTCAACCATGTGTTTTTTTCATCAAGGTAAAAAAATCTTTCCAAATGAATCTGGCTTTATGTGAAAACATAATTAGCTCCCTAATAATAACTGGTGGTGCCATCAAGCATTAACTGGTAATGAGTCATGCTTTTTTTTTGGGCCCTTTTCTTAATTCAGTCACATTGGAGGATTTTTGACCATTAAGGTAATGGCACATCATCTTTATTGAAGTCCAAGCTTTGGCTAGTCTGCTCCACGACATTAATTTCTTTTGAATAAATGTCACAGTTCACTCAACACAGTCCTTTCCACTCTTACATTCATGAATGAAAAATAGTCACACTCCCTTTACAACCATCAACCCAAAACTAAACAAACACACCACAAACTCACCACACGTGACACCACATGTATACAACTTGTCCATTCAGCTTCCTCTCTGATATATTAACAAAAACAAGTTTCAGTCTAACAGGAGTTATGGTTGCATGAAAGTCTTACCATTCGAGGCCACAGGAACTTTGTTTGCAAGGATACTTCTCTTTAAAACACACAGTTCATTGCTCTGGAGTGTTGCAATGTAGGAATGATAAATACAATTAACCTCTGACAAGCTGAATCTCAATGTTGGTGTTCCTAAATGAAAAGTCTGAGCAGAAATTTAAGCCACTCTTTTGTTGTTTAAGATGTGAATATAATTTACTATAGGCAAGAGCTAATTTACTAGGACTTAGAATCATTTCTGGTTCGAATCTTTTGTTAAATAATCAAAAAGAGTAGGGAGACATGTTTTTTTTAATCTTTGTTTTTTCCAAGTATATATAAATATATATGACTATATCAATATTTACTGACACTGTCAATATGTGATGCAATAAATAACAAATGTGTCCCTCAGGCCTTATGGACTTGATTTGTCTCCCTCCTCTTAATGGCAAATCATAAACCAGAAGACAATGTCCTCTGATCACAAACACAGATTTCTGTTGTTCCTATGATGTCTGAAATTGGAGAAACAGCACATCCACATGCCAACACACAGGTTCTCATGCATAAAGCCAATCTTCAGAGTGGCAGTGTATTCACTTCCTGAGGAGCTGCAGAAGGCCACCCTAAGCCCCTTTCATCACTGAGACCACCACAGTTGGAGAGCGAATACCAGGTTTCACCCCAACTAGGAAATTGACTTCTCATGGACTTAAGGGAGGATTCTCTATCTCCAAGACACCTGATTCTGTTTTATCTTGTTAAATGTTCAACCCACTGCTGTCTTCCTCTTTTCTTCTTCAGCTTCCTCTCCTTTAACCTCTTCCTTTTCATCAACACCCCTCTTCTTTTCTCCCAAAATAGGTTTGTTTTTGGACTTCCCCAAGATTTAACCCCTCACCTCTGCTTCTGTGCCTTCGCTGGGCGACTGGCTTTATTAAAAGAGGCTCCAGCTGAGCCCCAGAATGCATGAGTGTGTGTTTGAAAGGGCGCAAATGTATTAAGGCCACACAGGAACTATATCAGCCTACTAAGTTAAAAACTCTCTCAAAGTGGAGATGCACACACGTCCTCGTTCAGAAACAACGTTAAATTAAATCCAGTGGCAGCTGACAACCTATGCTCACCATGGGAGGTGAGAAAACAATTTTATAGATGCAGACTGCTTAGCCACACTCTGATTATGCACAACATTCAATGTCAGTGATTACATTTCTATCCAGTTTTGGACAAATCCTTTGTCTCAACTTACACCCTTAGCAAGACTAAAAATAAAGCAGTTCTCTCAAGTGTTACCAGATGTATTTAATTTGAGACCTTATAAAGCAATGGAAAAAACCCTAAAGAGTAAAGACATGAGAAACTAACTGGATTTTACTAAGGGGCATTGAAGGAAACGGGGCCAAATACAAATACGCTCCAAAGGTTTCTAAAAACCAGATTCTTTCCTTTTAAAATTATGATCTACCGTTTAAAATTATGATCTACCCTGTCATATATATTAATTTAATGGCATTATCTGCATTTATTTATATAGATTTGGGTCTATAGAAACGCATTTATGTTTGAAAGTTCAAAGACTGCGAATTCTTTTACAATCCCTTCCACAAGAGTAAAAATCACTTTGGATTAACAGCAGTTTTCACTTTCTGTTGCCTGACACAAAGTATTACTGAAAGCCAGAGTTTACTCGGCAGAGGTGAAAAGAGGAACAGTCGATCAAAGGAAAACTCAGACCGAGGTTAAAGCGATTACACACACTCTTCGTGTCCACTCTGACCAGGTGTTGCTGCACCTCTAAATGGAGTTGGCTTTTATTTAGGGATTTTCAGGAAGAAATGTGTCTTTAGAATAGTCAATAAAAAGCTATTTTGGGATTTTAAACTCGTGTGGTTAAGTTTTCCATACCCTCCCTCCCTCCTCTCTCTGTGTTTTTCTCACCTCTGGTGGCCAAAGATGTGAGTGTGTGTATGTGTGTGCCTGATAGAGTCAGGTCTCCAGTGTTAAGAGCTTAGTGCTGATTTTCTAAAGAGTCCTTTTTAGAGTGAGAGGGGCTTTTGACACCCTTCGTGTCTAAGAAGACCTGGCCATGAAAGAGCTGCACTCAATTCTCACACATGGACCCCTCATCCCTCCACCCTGTTCTTCCACTCTCACCCTGGACACACACACACAAACTCAGACACACACTGTTGCTCACTGTTGTACAGTTTCTGAATCTCTTTTGTATGGGAATTACTGCCACGAGATTCTTCCCAGGTCCGCCAAACTGCGGGCTCCTGTGGCAGTGGAAGTGCATGTGTGGCAGGGTATGAGCTGGCAAAGCAGTAAATTAATCATCTTGTTTAAATCCCTTTCGGAGAACTTAATCCTATTAAGTATACAAATGTGTGAATGGGCGAAGATAAAACTGGAAGAAGCGAAAAGGGAAAATGGCGAAAAAGGCACGGAGAGTGAGGAACAGGTGGTCAGAGTGAGGAAAAATGAAGGTACAAGATGAGGTGGATGTTGGAGTGAGCAGTGAGAGTGACAGGACGAGGAGCAGGATGATAGTGCTGAAGAGTCCTTTTTAGAGTGAGCTTGTTTGTGTGTGAATCCTGCAGCTAATTCAGGCTGCAGTGCCATTAGTGGACCCCCTAAGATCACACTTCTGTGAGCAATTAGAAGCAGAAAGACTCCCAAAGAAAGAGGAGAGCGGAAAAGCGGCTTCCTGAAGACAATGCAGAGAACTAAACACGCAGGTCTGGGACCGGCACCTGGGAACGTCAGGGAATATACTAGCTGTGTAATTGTGTGACGGCGAAGCACGACTTCTACGGATTAACCGTAAGTGCACTCGGGTCCTGGGAGGTTATAGCCTGCAGGATTCACCGACATGATAAAAATACAACTCGATTGTTTTTGTATTTTTGTTATCCTGACTTTGCTCCCTCCAGGCTCCTCTTCTCAAGCGTTTACTTCGGCCACTCTCCTCTAAACTAATATTGACTTTGCTTGTGAATGACAGATCTGCAGTCTCCCTCTGCCTCTCGCCCCCATCTCATTGTCTGTTTCCCGCATTCAACATCACGCCTCACACACATACTTTAAATGCCAGGTAACATGGTTGCTATGGCAACCTGACCAGGGTGGACACATAGGGGACATTTTGACTTGACAGAGTTGATGTCCCCCAAGCGTTTGAGTGTCTGGTGGGCAAAGGCAACATGAAGGATGATTGTGTGTGTCGGGGTGTGTGTGTGTGTGTGTGAGAGAGAGAGAGGTAGAGATTTGTCTTTTTGAGTTTGTCACAATACAAAGTTCAGTAATTTTCTGTGAGGAGTTTGAGGAAATAATTTTTTTTATTTATCTATGATTAAAAAGATGAAAGTAAATTTAAATTGCCTTCCAGTGTCTTTCTGCGGCATGAATGTGACTTTTCATAAGGCTGTTATTCAGCTTAGAAAACAGAAACAGACTTTACCATTATTTGTGAATATTTAAATATCCAGTGATAATGGGCAGGTTTCCATGGATATGAACACTTTCAGCTGAAGTTGGAGCTGTAATATGCGTAGTCTGACTAGCTGTTACCCTTCCAGTATCTGAGGTTTTAATCACTTTTCCACAACCTCACAGCGACATGATATCTGTCACCTGCATTTAAAATGATCATTACTGATAAAACACAGATACCTTAACAGTTCACCATGAGTTTGCTGGAATAATTTCTAAACAATAGTTGTTTTTAGTCAGTTGTCTTTGTGACTGAGTGATAACATGGCAGCTGTTTGCTTCTGTAAAAAGCAGCACACCGGATCTTGTTACAGTATAGACTTTAGCATTTCATAACACCACATCGCTCCTTTCTGTGACTGATGTCTTGAGAGAATTGTGATGTAAGGAAAGTATCCCTTTCAAAATCATATCTGCGCTTGAGGTGCACAACAATCACCGCAGTTATCCGTTTAATCTGCAGATGGTAGCAGAAGAAGAATCTATAAAAGCGGTGTCTTAATGCACCGCTATAAAGGTTGATTTTTGTAAATATTCTCTTTCTTAATTTATATCATGTTTGTAGAAGTGAAACAGCATTAGATTATGCTATGATTCCTCCTGTGTGGTAAGGATCAATCATGCCTTGTGAGTGAAAGTAGAAAAACAGAGATGTGCCTCAAACGTCCTCCTAACAGATTGTGTGCCAGTGTTTCTGTAAGGAGACACCGTTCCTGAGTACAGTTGGAATAAACTAAGTTTGATAATTTCTCCACTTTTCTGCAAACTCGCAGCAACAAGTTATTTTTCTACAAGAAAATAACTATCATAGCTGATGTTTAGAAAAATCCAAACTCATCATTTACCAGAAACAGAAAATAAACTTAAATGTTGACTTGCTGTTGCTTATACAGTATAAATGCTAGCATTATGCAGCACAACTAGTTGCTGTAAGATGTTAGAAAAGCAGCAGGTTAAAACTTAAATAATACAAAGCTTGAAAACCCGTATGATTGTTTACAATTTTATTATAGATTTTTTATATTTTGGCAAAGACAAGTAGCAGTGAATGTGTTGAGTAGGGCAGAGTCCAAAATTTGGACAATTTAACCTGAATAATGTAAACATAAAAAAAGATTTTGTTGGAGACATACTCAGAGGAAATATTTCAATTTAGTTAGTGTGTGCCAATTGTAACTTTAGTAAGTCTGATAAGTGATATAAGCACTCTTTTACTTCCCTGCCTTGCCTGGTATTTTCTGTGTTTTTTGTGGCAGAACTGGTCTTTTCTGTACAAATAAGAAAAAACATTGTTGCCTTCAAGCAGTCAACTAACTGGCAGTCCACAGCTACATGTGCACTGAGTTGTTCTGCGCTCCAATCAGCCAAAGAAAACCTTAGTCACCCCAGGAACTTGTATGGCATTTTAAAATCAAGCTGTTTGAAAGAAAAATGTTGTGGTTTTAAAGTTGTAATTATTAAAACCTTGATAACGTTAACCGGCCCGTGCCTCCCTGGTAACATAACACAGCTGAAATGAAACAGATTCAACACTTTTTCTGTGTGTGTGCATGTGTAAAAGCCAGGCTGGCTGCATGGTTCTCCAGCCCAGGAACAGATTAGTCAGTGACCTGAGGCTATGACATCATCTGAAATGTTTACACACATAATTATATATAAGTGAGAAATACATGTGCTGTAAAAAGCCACATACACATAGGCATACACACCACAAAGAGGGAAAACTGACAGGGGTTTTCAGTAATACAGTAATTGCATATGAGGACATTTAAGCAGCATTTGGTAATTGGGACCATCTAATGATGGTCCTTAGATTTAACGCTGCCTCAACAGAAAATTCAGCTAAACTGTGCACCTGTGATGTTTAGTAATGCCATTATAATGATTATTTATCTAAACATAAATGGTTGTTCTTCATTTTTTTTTTTTTTTTAAATAGCAAACCATATATCAAATTGTAAGTAACCAGACAAAACTAACATACCGGCTTTCTAAATTTGATAAATACAATTTAAGGGTAAGGGTAAAACAGTGTGCTGATCTGCACAGGTTTGGTATATGCATGTTATGTCTGTGTCACATTGGAAAAAGGTCAAAGGTAAAGGTCATTTTATTTATATAGCACATTTTCAGCAACAAAGCAATACAAAGTGCTTGCTATCTAATCTGGTTTAAGTAATGGAAACATCCGAGTTTTTTAAAGCAACAAAGACACACAAACATCTGTCAAGTTATTGAGCTTTTTAGGATTCATTCAGCTGACTGAGCACACTCATTAAGAGCTAAACTAGGCCTGGACAATAAATCAATATCAATATATATTGCGATAAACACATAATCAATATCAGTTGATAATACGTCTGAGAGAATATTCAATATTCAATATGTAAAACGTGTACTGAACTCTGATCCAGAACCGAACAGCATTCTGGGGGATGTAGGCAGGGGATTGGCTTTAGCCACTCAACCTCTCACAGCCAGCTAAGCAAGTCAAAACACTTTTTGTTTACCCAGTAACAACTTGTTGAGTAATTTGCACAGTAGCAGTTTAAAATTTCGCCACTGTGCTTCATAACTGCTTAGCAATAAAAAAACAGTATGGAGTGAAAGTTCTGGTTAAAAGATGAAAGGTCATGTTGCTGTGTGGTAGTGTTCAAAACAAAAAACTAATCAATAATTATTGTTATCGATTGTTATGAAATGCTTATATCGTGATCGTCCAGCTCTAAGGTAAACCATAACATGTCCTGCAGAGTCTTACATGAAGTCATATCTGTGTGTTGAAATAGTACTTACACCGTTGACAGCAGGCTTCCAAATAACGTTCATTGAGATTCTACCATTTTTGGAGAAGGGTGGACCTCAGTTTGTCAGATTCCTTGCAGATTCAATGTGGTGCTAAGGCAGAATTTGTTTTGCAGCATAAAGCAAATGAATGGAAGAATTTCATCTCAGATTACCTCTTACCCACCACTGACTCGTCTCAAGAATATTTAACCTCTTTCCTGCTTTCCCTCAGAGCTCTTCTCTTTCATTCTCACTACTGCTTTTTTATGTCTTACCTATTTTTGCTCCTTCTCTTCTATATCCTCTCCTCCCTCTGCCGCCCTCTTTTTGCCCTGCTCCCTGGGTAATGAGTCTAATCCATCAGCCAGACAGTATTAATCGTATTCCGATAGCCGTGTGTTCACTTGCGGCTCTCTGCTGTCTCCGTCTCTACGAGTCAATAACCCCCGCTCTAACACCTACACACTGACTATGACATTTAGGTTGTGTGTTTCCATGCGCAGATGTCTGTGTGCAAATTTTTAAACCAGCTCAGCACTACGACTAAATTTATTGCAGTCTTTGTCTAGAAGAACGTCCAAAACACACACAAAATGTAGACACACACCACAGTTAAAATGACCACCGCTGGACATGGTGCCAGACCACTCCATCACCACAAACTCTCGGAGGCTGACATCATATCCTTTTCCTGTTTGCTTCTCATGTTGCAGTGTAATAATAAATAGAAAAGATTAATAGAAAATGACAGGGCTTAAATGTGTGACTGGGGCAATTTGTGTGGATTAATGTATTTGTGTGTGTTTGAGCGTGTCAGCCTGGATATTTTTCGCCAAAAGAGATTTTTTTTTTATTTTAGCCACATCTTTGACCTGATCTACCACAAACCCTGTGACCCAATAGTCTAAAATGAAAAGCAGTCTCCTCCCTACTTCCCCGTCTCAATCCCATTTTAAGCCCAAAAACATCTAAAATAAATAATAAAAAAAATCAAACCGCTAGATAATATGTCAATCTGGCGTCTAACTGTCCTTTGTGATTTCCAACCATAGCCTCCCCTCATCTTTTTCTCATATAATTTGCTCCTTGCATCAACTGCTCCACTGTTCTGAAAATTGCTTCATCATAGCATCACTTTTCTGAATGCATCAATAATTTCTCTTGCTATCTGTCTTCTTGCACTGCTGTGTGGTTGAACGACCTCAAGTGCGTAAATTTAAAGAGATAAACATGCAAGAAATGTGTGCGTGAATCCCCATTCCTTCCACAGATTGCATGAGTTTAATACGTGCTGTTAAAACTATTTTCTTAATGCATATTTATCGTGTGATTGTGAGCTGAGGTGATGGTCTGTGGTCAGGGGAGAAATCAGCACCGAGAACCTAAGTAAGCCCATTTTAAACATGCACTGCAAGCCATTGATCTAACAGCTGTTGAATGCCTATGAATGAGAGTTTGTGTGTAAAAATTCTCAACAGCATTGTTCCTCAATTGTACTGATGACATTTCTGCATCACCTTAAACAAGTCTGAGCTGCTGCAGTCACATTAAAAGCTGGTAGGCACAGCAGCAACAAGTCTTAAAGTGACATTTTATTTGTGTTTTGGAGTGATGCCATGATAATAAATCAGCAAATTGCAGTGCTTCCCAAAATGCTGAGCAGTTTGGAGCTAAAGGAATGGGCAAAAAGCAAAGCATTATGTCATTGTTTGGGATGGACTTGAGATTTGTCAGTTTTCTGATTGCGTTTTATTGCGATGTAAAAAATCTCAACAATGCTAAATTATTTCAAACTTTCCCACCTTAAATGTGACATGTATCCTGTACAATTCAAATGAAAAATAAAAATCTGTGAGATGGGAAGAGTTGGGGAAAAAACTGGTGTAATACCTGGGTGTATGAATGTGAAAGAAGAAAATCATCATAAATAAAAGAAGGGCCTGAAAACATCATGCGTGTAATGAATCTACATGTTTTTCTTTAAGAATGGAGTTACTGAAATAATTAGACTAAATGATGCAGCGTTGTTATAACACTGACCCATAGTTAAATTTGCTTAATTTCATGCTGTGCACTGCAGACCTAATGTTTGCAGCAGTTAAAATTAACTTTTGATGTACCATAAGTGGTTGGTTTTCTTAGTAATTCCAGTAAATGATTCAATTCTGTGATGTTTTTAATGAGCTTAATGTTTCTATTTAGTCTAGTTTAAAATGAATTTTAAAAATGCCAACATACATGACACAATAATAACCATTGTGACTTATTTCCACAGTATGTTAAGCAATGGCACATTTAAAGTGCTAAATGTAACAGTTAGTTAAATTTAAAATGCATGTATTTTAGTCTACAAAGACTTTGGTGTTAAATCTCACCACATATAGACTGATTGAAATGCCTGCAGCTGTGAGGAATAGATAAAAGACTAAATGCCAGTTTGATGAAACTGTTAATGTCACATATTTCATCTAAAAAGAGCTGCGGTTTATCTGGCATTAAAATGTCTTTTTTTGTGTGTACTGGAGTGTGAAAAAGAGCAGAGAAAATATGAGGGCGATGTGTTACTCACCCTGGTTTCACGATTCACAGTTTACAAACCAGAACAGTAGAGAGGCCGTCCCTCACACACACACACGCGCGCACACGCCTATACACACACCTAATTCAGCACTTTGTGCGGTTTAGTCTTTCCTGTCTCTTGTTTACACAGCAACATATTTTACCATTACTTTGAGGCCTCCTATGGGTACAAGTGCAGACATGTAGAATGATATTTCACGACCTTCTACATGTTGAAGCACATTGTTAATCCGCATTTTAACATGTACATAGATTTATGTCAAAGATTAAATAAATATTGTTACATTCAGAACACTAGGTTCTACACTATGATTAATATTTTCCAGCTTTGCCACAAATACTCTGGGCTTTTTGTCCAGGTCTGGACTTTAACTAGACCATTCTAACACATGCTTCAGTCTAAAATAGATTAATTGTAGCTCTGGCTGTATGCTCAGAGTTATTGTCCTGGTGAAAGGTCAACCTCCATCACAGTCCCATGCCTTTGGAGACTGTATAAGATTTTCTGTATCAGTGGGAATCCCAGAAGTCCATAAAATTTGTCCAGCCCTGATTCATGAACCTAAAAGTTACAATAGATGCCTCTAACAGCCAACAGCGTCAGGGATGCTGCTTTTTTAAGAGAAGCCAAGCATGCGTGTCTGCGTCAGAGCAGAGCGTGAATTTCTCACTTTGGGCAGAAACATCAGCAGGGCTGAAGTTAGCTACAAAGCTGGACGGCTTACTGAGAATGGAGCTACAGAAAAAAAGGGTCTGATGTCCCTGTCTGTTTCCTTCAGCTGTACACTGTTATGAGAAGCAACAAGTAGCAGCTTTGACCCTCAAAGGAAGCACACCTGCTGCTTGTTGGCCATAATTTGGAGCCTGAACCAAGAGAAATTAAAACCTAATCAAAGAAGCATGAATCATTTTTAGTCTTAGTAATGGTAAGCAATAACCATGAGAAAGATGAAGGGAAAGTTTAGAGAAAAACAAAGTCTTAAAAATTATGGGTTAAAAATGTTAGCGTTGCTTTGAGCTTCTCAGCTGCTCTGTAATTTCCAGCATCACCAGTAAAGATGTCCTTGAAATCAAACAAGTCACTGGTCCTTCCAGCAAGAAACCAGGTGGAGTTTTATCCTGAGACTGATCAGGAAGTGGAACCGACAACACAACAAGTTTGACCCGAGGTAAGTGTTCAACCGGTGATGGTAACCTACAGGATCCTTTTCTTTCAGCTTCTAGTTAGATTTGTACAACAATGACATAAAAAGTAACTTGTCATTCAGTGTTGTCAAAAGTAAAATAACAAATCTCATCTGTCAAACATATTTATAAATAACTTTGCAGATCCTTTGTGTAGTACAAACTGATGGTTTCTGTACTAAGTGACCACGGCAGGCAGGTGGTTCATGTTATCTAATGGTATCAGACTAGAGGGGGGTAAATGCAAATGCACTTTATAAGCTTTAGATTTTTATTAGCAAAACAAATGGGAAAGTGTCCCGTCCTTCCACGTCACAATTACGCACTACTTGTGTTGGTTTGTCACATACAACCTCAGCAAGGCCTCGATTTCTGCAGTGCTTACTAAAGCAGCTCATACAGGCAACATCCAAACCACTCATATTTTTGCTTTATGTCTCCTTTTGATGGAGACATAAAGCATAAAGTTTCAGTCCTTCAGAGTTACAAACATTTTTCCAATCAAATCTCTGCTGTGTAATTTTCTCATCCGACACGTTTCTCTTGATTTGATTGAGGAAAATAACTTGAACCTCATTAGTAGATTTTGTTCCCCAAAACTACTGAAAGTAGCATTTGGTCGATGTCGATCACTACAATTTTAGATTGTACAAGCACATGAAATAAGTGTGCGGCTCTACGGTGAAGTCGGAACCAAAGTATATCCTGTTTCTCCCTTCAGGCGCTATCACCATGTGTGTCACTATCTTTGTGCACCGTGTGTACGTTAGAAACGGAAAGTGTTTCCTCCCCCGAGGCCTCTCACTGTGTGAAAATGAACCTCTCGTCAATCGTCTACTCTAGGCTGTTTAGGGAAATGAGGGATTCATCCGTCAGCCGCTCGGCTGTATGGGGGCGACAAGCCTGCTGCCGTTTGCAGCGTCTGACCCAACACCTGCACAACGCTTTTAGACCAGAAGGGGAGGATGCCAGAGAGCAAGGACAAAAAAGATGCAAGAACAACATTTGTGGCAATCAGAAAGAAAATCCAAGAGCTTTTTCAAATTTTAAAAAAAGAACAAGCTGGCAGAACGACAGTCCTTTTCTTCTATCACAACTCCACCTCCTTTTTTTCTGCTTAGATCCAAATCTATTCAAGATGCCTCCAGAACCCTCCCACCTCCCCACTTCATTTCCCCCCAAACTTCCTATTTGCCAGCTCCCGGCAATTGCTGGCTCGCTGAGATATTCCTCTTCAAATAGTTTCTCTCCGTCAATGTTGTCTTTCTTTCTTTCACCACGGCCGAGGCTTGGGTCACACACACTTGTCACTCTGGACCAGCTGTCATGCACCATCTGTCCACTGTCCGCTCAGCACACACGCCTCATTTACGCACATACGCACACACCCTGTTGCTAAAATGTGGCGGTTACTGGCAAAGATCCTGCAGCCAAAAACAATTTATGCTTATTCTCTTTGTCAAAATAAATTCTGTCTCTGGGATTATCAAAAAGATGTAGAAAGAAATAGATAACAATCAAGAGAAGAAACAATAAAGGTGCGATCACTTTGCAGAAGAAGAAGAAGAAAAAAATACAGGATATAGAGCTTTTTAAATTTTTGAGAATGATTTCAACCTAAACAGTGTATGCGTTGGAGCAGGCAACACTGCGGTGTGCGTGTGTGCTGCATTCCTTTGAGCAGTGGGATGGAAAGACTGGCCATGAAAGCAAACAGTGTTGGCAATTAAGTCGCCTGGACAGCAGCCAGGCAACACACATGCATGCACGTATAAAAATACGAATGCTTCCACAAAGAAATGTCACAAACGATCAGAATAATTCAACGCATGGACAGCTTTAGGAATAGATTCTGAACTTGTTTGTTGGAAAAACACTGACTAGTTACAGGGCATTAAAAAGCTTTTTGTTTTTCAAAGTTTGACACGGTGGATTTAATACACTAGTCAGTTATGATTATGCACCACTTCTCTGCCAGGAACCTACTGGTTCTGTCAAAAAAAAAACTTTGTCTACATGTAAACACCGAAAGATAAATGTGATGGTATAATCTGTGGTGCTCAGTGTAAGTAGTCTCATTTAAATTGGGTGATGAGGAACAATTTAGAATGACTTTCCTTCTGCACTTCTAGTTTCTATAACATCTCAGGCATCATATCATGTCTATTTGACAGTTTTTGTTAGTTCTAGAGCCAAGTTTTAAAATGAAAAAAGATTATTATTTTACTATTCAGAAGTTGTATACTTTAAATAGTTTGATGATTTAATAATTTAATAAACCTTTTTTGCTTAGTTCTTCTGGTTCAGTCATTTACTTGTGCTTTTCTGTTAGATAAAAATTAGAAGACAAAAAATTTTTGTTCTTAACCTAAGCTTACTCATGAAGTGACTGCATACATATAATACATTTAGCATTTCACCAAGAATATTGTTTTTGATGACTGGTATTTCCTAGATAATAAGAGAATGGGGCACCTCAAGAGAAACTGTTCAAAAAGTTGTAAGAAAATGTGTTTTGTGGATATGTGTTGACCCCAAGATGCCACTCTTTGTTGCTCTTTCTTAATAATAAATTTATTACATAATTTTTTTGCCTTCCTTGTCATCATTATTGTACTTGCCCTTTTGCCTTCTTTTCCAGCCTTATGTTTATTTAAACTTTAATTATTACTCTCATTGAAGATATAGACAAGTCGTAGTAAGGAGCTAATTTCTTCTTGCCACTTATGGAGCTCAACACACATTTGATGCTCTCTTGTTTTTCCCAATTCAGAGTGGTTTTGAAGAGAAATGTGCATCCGTGTCATGTCATGTTTTTAGCAGTGTAGCATTGGATAAACAATTAAAAACTTTTAAACACTAATCAAAATTGAATGTACTGTAGAAGTGAAGAAAATAATTTAGTCACTTGGATTTTCCTGTAATAAACAAATATGCTCATTGATAATTTTTATAGGATTAGGCAGATGCAAAAAAAAAAAAAAAAAAACACACACAAAAACAATGTGTGGTATTGCTTTGGTAAAAACACAGTAAGGATGTGGTTTACAAAGGTTAATGTCAAAAATGAACGTATCCAACATGTTTAATTAAATCAATATTACACTTTCAATTAGACCAAACTGAGTTATTTCTCTTACTTCAGATAGTTATTTTAAATTGCTCTTTATCTTCTAAAAGTGTTTTATAAAAAAGAAAAAGAAAACTGTTTTTGAGCACCTAGCTATAGGGACACTTGGCCCTCATGGAGATTCTGATCAGGCACATTTGGGCCAGCTGGGGCTAGTTTGGATCTGCACATCAAATTTCCACAGAACAAGTTTAGACACTTCAGTTCGCAGGCTGCGGCTGGAGTCAGACCTGACTGATGCCACTGTTCCACTTACTGACCACAGCACAACATGAGCAGTTTGGTTTGAAACACGACCCGCCGTGCTACAACAGCCAGGATGAGGGTTCTGTCCCGTATATAGAGGACACATGTCAGTGAGGGCTTGAGGAAAACAGAGCGATTGTGGTTCTGAATGTGTGGAGTGCTGTATAAGAAACAACTGGACACATCGGTACACCTTTTGAAAGCTACCGCTGTTAACTAAATTAGATTCCCAGGCTCTCTCTGAGTGCGTGCGCGTGTGTGTGTGTGTTTGTGTGAGGGTGTGTGTTTGTGGGTGCAACAGGAGTGTTATATTAGTTGGTGATGCTTTGAACAGCTGTGACACACGTCCACCCACGCATCCCCACAAACACACACAAGTATGTATATAAATACATATACACACCAATCCACTTGCATACACATAAACTGATTAACATTTCTGAACACTAAACTCTGGCCCTGACCTCTTAGAGACCAACTGACACGACGACTGTTTTTAAATGCGTAAGTATGTGTGTGTGCATTCACCAGTGAGTGAGAATACAAGTGTGCAGCAGCAGCAACCGCATTCAGCTTGTGTGTTTGTAATGGAAGAAGTAGACTGATGTAATGAGGCTGTTATAAGGGCGAAGCTTAATCCTGCTGAAGACAGACATAGACCTCTCACCCCTGCCAACACACAAGTGTGTATATGAAAATATTTAGACTTATTTTTCCTCGTAAATCCCTTTTCTCTCCCCTTTCCTTCCTATTGTTTTTTTGGATTAAACATTGCCTATTCTTTCCTTGCACACCCTCCAATTGTATTTCTCGCTTCCTCTCCTTTTTTTAGTCTTCCTTTGTTCACTCTATCCACTTCCTTTAATCATCTGAACACAATTTTCTGATCATATTCCCTTATTCGCTCTTTTGCCAAATGTCTTCCCACCTTTCTGCACATATTTTCTTTTTCTCCATCTTCACTTGAACCTTATACTCAACTCTTTTTTTCCTCTCTGCTTCCTGCCTTCTTTCATCCTGTTTCCCCCACTTACATTTCCTTTTTCTACAGGAAATACGTGTTGCTGTTCTTTCAGCTTTGCTTTCCCTTTATTTCTTTGCAGAGATTGAAATCTTTATCTCAGTTTAATTGTCACATGGCATCAGACGGCCATAAGAAAGAAAAAATACAGATTTTCAAACAGGCTAAAATATAAAATTAAGTTGAATGTATATGGAAATTAAATCTGCAATACTTTCTTTCCAAAAACGGAAAGTAACGATATGACTTGGAGATTGACAACTTTTGTAGTTGCACTTTGAAGTTACATAAAAAAGCCAACATGCAAGAATACAACACATTTTGAGTCTGTTTTTTTGTTTGTTGTTTTTGCTAGCTTGAATTGGTTTGGGCCTTCTTTGTAAAAATAAGTGCTCGTTCCCTCTCTGTGACTCCTGCATGTGGTCACACCGAATACCAAAAAGAGCATGCATGCGATTTTTAAGTTCGCCACATTAGCAGCAGCAGTGAAATAGCACAAAAGGTACACACACAAACATGATCTAGCTTAAAAGAACAACTGTGGTCTCTGCTAAGCTCTTTTTTTATAAGCTGGATTTATATTTCCAACCACAATTGCCAAAACACATTGCATGTGGAAGGCAATTTTATATATGTAAATATGAACAAAACTAAACTAAAACATAGTTGTTTGAGTAGTAAATGTCATTTGGTCACTGAATGTGTTGAATTTACCGTGTTTGGATTTGCAATTTGAAGGATACATAGGATTTGGTGATAGTTATATTCTACCTTTACTAAAATAAATTGTAATTGAAACTAATTTCACTGTTCACAAAATACAGAAAAAGAGAAAAAGTTGTATTGAATTAATTATTTATCTTGAAGAATCATAATAAAATATGACCCTTAAAAGTGTAAAAACAAAAAAGGTTGTCATTATAGTTACCAGTCTTCTTACAAAAAAATGGTCTAGCGCACAAATTCAGATGCCTCTCTTGCTCCAGTTTAATACATTGACAGTTTTATTCAAATAAAAGTAAATAATATAAAAACTAGACATCACAAATATAAATCACAATTTAACAAAAATGCTAAAAACGCCAATGGTTCCAAATTCTGGACACGCTTTGCGCAGTATCCATTAGCAACAGGAGGATGTTATTTGTACAATCAAATAATCTCCACATAAACGTGTATATACGGTCTCTTACCGAAGCATAAAAAGTGGAGACATTGTCAATATAAATTAATAAGTACAATAAATTACATGTTAGGCTACTGGAAAATAATATCAATGCTCCTCTTACCAGGTATCATTAAGGTTGCCAGCCTGATACTTCCATACATACTGGTGGTGCTGGTATGTCAGTCCTAAAACAAACTGAGATATGCATTCAAAACCTTACTAACAAAGCCATTGAAATGTCTTTCTGTTTTTTATTTAATCTCACAAATTTGCTGATAAAACAACAAAAGTAGTTGGTTGCTTGGCAACTATTTATGAGCAGCAGTAACATGTTTTACTTCACCAATTGTGGTTTGTTGAAGAAATAGCGTCAATGTTTTACCACCAAATATGAATAAGGCAGAATAACCCTGAGGAAATATAACACACAGAAGTGTTTTACTACTTTAAAAGACAGTTTAACGTTCGGATGGTCTAGACCTGGGGTGTCCAAAGTTAGTCCTCAAAGACCGATATTGTGCGTATTTTAGTGCTTTCCCTGGTTCAACACACCTGGATTAAATGGTGATGAAAAGGAAGCTGAACCATTTGAATCAACTGTGTTGGACCAGAGACATATTTAAACTGACAGGACATTGGCCATTGAGGACTGACTTTGGACCAAGCAATGCAAATAATTCATGGACACTACTTCAGTGTTTGATTGGCAGGTAGTCTACAGGAAGTGCAGAACAGTGCCTTTAAAAAAAGCACCTAATGACCACTTGTGCAAAGATTTACCAGAATTACATGCTTCCATCCAGCATTGAGTACTTTCAAGGAAAATGCTGCAACTCTAACCACACCGGTTTTACTCATTTTCCCAGTCACAGTTATCCTGGGAGTAGAGGACTGGAGATGTTGGTGTTGGGAAATCCTTTTAGTTTTTTTTTTAACCACAGGGATCTAAGGAGGCCCCGGTGAGGCCATACAGAAGGCGCTAGAGCAGGCTGCCTGAGTAGAAAGAGAGCACTCTAAACACTGACAGGCAGCACTTGAGACAGGCTGGGGATTGAAGGAGTCCTACTGAGCCATTGTTACCAGGTATGCAGGTTAACAAGACACAGCATCAGTCTTTAACTTCTATCTTTTACTTCACCCTCTGTGTTCAGACTCGCTCTCACACATGCACTCAGACACATCCTTCCACAAAATCTTTTATTAACATACTTTAGTGTTTCCGTTTATTCCCAGCCTTCTCCCTTCAAAGATCTTATATAGCTTAAGGAGAAATAGCAAAACATTAAATAAGAAAATGACAATAATTCACATTGAGGGAAGATGATAATTACTCATCTCCAATAATGACTGTTCTCCTGCTGACAAACTTTATTTCTCTTGACACAGAACAGTCTGTTTCTAAACCTTTTAGCTCTTCTTTCTGCTTAGCACATTTCTTTCTGCCTTTTTATTTTCCACTTGTCTCTGCTGTATACAAACATTTACCACTTTAGGTTATATCTTATAGATTGTACCCTCAGACAAGACAGCTTATATAGTCAGTAAACAAAATCCTAAACAAATGGACACATGAAACCTGAATTATATGTCAGAGGCATAAATATCATTGTACCAGAAAGTCTGACATATGATCTACTTTTTGCTTCAATACAGCAAAATTCCACAACAAAAAACCAACAATACACACACAAAAAAAAACATTAACCCCTGTATTATGCTTAATTTGGTCACCATAGATTATGGAAATCTGACAAAGTGACAAAGCTCATCATGATGCTGCAGGTTATGAATTCTACAACCTTGATCCCAATAAACATCCACTATTCAGAACAATAATGCTTCCGTGGCTCACATATTTCATAGATGTGACAGAATTTTGTTTTGTACAAAATCACCTTATTTTCTGTTATAGATCTTTGATACACATTTTTCAGTATATTATGTTTGATCAGGAAACAGTTTAACAACAGTTTTATCCATCAAAAATAAAAAAAAAACATAGACAAACTAACTGGAGACACCAATTATTAAACAAACACAAAGTAAATCCTTAACAGTTTTGATTACTATTCAGTTGTTAGTGATCGGTGCTGATAATTTTGTTAGCATTGCCAACTGTAAAGCTAATCTATGTTGTTGGTGGAGACAAGGAGCATCTGCAGTAGCAGGAAAGCTAGATGCATTTGGCGCAGTGGTTAAAGCAAAGAGCCTGGTTCAAATCAAGCTTGGTCTACTACATTTCGTTGCTTGTACTTGTGACATTGCAATGACAATTAGAGTTGAATTATTATTATTAATTTACTATAACGTTGCATCATTTACCTCTTTTGAATATTCAATTATGGTCTGTCATAGATTATACACAATGATTTTTACATTTTGGGAACTTGTTGGAAGACTGTGATGAAAGATCTTCCAACAAGTTGCAAAAATGCCATTAATGGGCATTTTTGCAACTTGGAACATACACACAGAGGCTGCTATAGTAGTGCCAGCTGCACTAATGCTGCCAACTCGTAATAAGAGTTGTTATAAAGGTATATATATATAAAAAAATCACCATATTATGTGAAATTAACTTTTCTTAAAATCTATTTGGCTCTACTTCCTTCAATCTCTTGTGCACAGTGTAATGTCACCTCTGGTACCTTATAGTCAATAAGCATTTAATGCGAAAAGACTTTTTTAATTACACTGTTACTGAAAGATTTGGATGCTGTGTGCAACAAATTTTAAACCATTTTACAACTTTTTTTCAACCCAAAAATGTCTTAGATTTGACAGCAGCAGCTTTTGTCAGACTTCTTTTTACTCACTGTGTCTAAGCCCTTCTATTTTTCTTTGTACATCTCTCACATCTTTCCCTCCATCTCTGGTGTATACAAACATTTATATCTTTAGGCTATAATTTCAGCAGGCTTTTACTTCGAGCCCTTAGAGGAGACAGCGTAAAGAAATGTACCCTGAGGCAAGTTTACACAGTCACAAAACACCGATGGACACATAAAGCCCAAAGCCTTAACCTACAAGCCCAAATGCAAGCTTGACACAAATATTATTGTGAGGTTTTCTTTTCAAAAATTTTTAAAATTAATTTAGAGATACTAGTGATGTCTTTCAGACACTAGTAATTACACATAAACACACAGCAATGAAGGAGGGAAATCCCTAATTATTGAGTTTGCTACCCAGTGTTGACTCCTTAGAAATGAAAGAGTATTTTCTTCCTTATAAAATTTTTTTTTAATCCGTCTGCAGTCTCTTTCTCTCGTCTTCCCTTTACTTTATTTTCTTGCCTGTCTGTCTGTCAGTCATGCCTGGCTACCATTCTGTCATCAGTGTCTTTTGCCGTCTCTCTCTAAAAGCTCTTAGCTTCCCTCAGGGCTCAACTTATGATGACATTACAGTACACCTTAAATGTCTCTCGCTCTGCCTTTTTATCTCGTCACACACACAGACACGCTAATGGATAGTGGCATACAATGTGTGCGCTAAGTGAACACAGAGCCTCTGGAAACAGAGCAAGGGAGCATTTGGAAAAGCCTTGGAGATGTTTGTCACACAAACAGATGCATCAGATCAGTATCTTTAAAAACTCATAATGCCTCAGAATATTTATAAAATATTGACTTATTCACGTTTTGTTATTCAAGAACCAAAAATATGATAGTATTTTAGTGGGATTGCTTTTAGTAGACCAACGTAAAGTCGTGCATAGTTATTCATTGGAAGGAAATGCAATGAAGGAATTTAATACAAGCAAGTCTAAAAATGTGAAGCAGTTTTTATTCTTTACTGATACCCCATTATAGATTCCAGTCCAAATACATACATGTAGTAAAATTTAACTTAACACCATGAAAACATATTTGAGGTTGACTACATTTTAAAAAGGTTCAAGAACTTGCTTTGTGAATTTCTGTACGTGCTCATAGTTGAGTAGAATCTATAGTCACAAGATATGGGATGTTTTCTTATCTAAGTTTGCTCTCAGTGACATTGTGTTCATTGTTGTTTTTAGGTTATCACATGGAAAGTACAAAAAGACAACGTGGTGATTTATGCTGAGGGTCATCATCTTTTGAAAGAACCGTTTGCATGCAAAGGTTATGAGAAAAAACCGAAAAGAACACCCATTTAAAGTTTAAATACAATTAATCTGGAATTCATTGTAAGGATTTAATTGCTGGAAATACCAACGCAAGACAGGGTTTGGATCAACATTTACTCGATCTTTGGCAAGGCTGTTTTTCTTATTCTAAATGTGATGCAGAGATAGTTACCATCTATCTGTCCCACATAGTCACAATTGAGCAGTGTGCAGTCATGTGAATCAAACAAAGCCATGACTCAAAGAGTTTTCTCAAAAGATAAACTTATGAAATATGACACTGGTATTTGCTTTAAATTTGATTCCATATCAGATTGTTCTTACAGTGTATTTTTCACACAGTTGATAACAGATACTTTTCTACACAATTAAAAGTCACGTTTTACTGTTTAACATTAAATTAGACAAAACCTTTTCTGTTTTAAGACAATATGCATCATTAAATTAATTTCTATTTGCTAAACATCAGAATAATAGGCAAGAAAATTTCTTAGATAATATATGTATCAACTTTAATCAAATTCAGAAGTTCATATGTGCTTCCTCACTGATGCCTGGAAGTGTTGCTTAAATATTTAACCAAAATGTTCTTTCACTTGATATTGTGGTGCACTAGTCTCTTCTGCATTAAAACATCAACACAGCATGCTGCCATACCGTACCATATTCTCAAGCCTAACCTGTTTTTCTCCAAAAGGCCTTTTAGTCAATGCGGATAAAGATACTCTCCTATTGGCTTCAGCCAAATGATGCAAACATTTTACTCCAAAACAAGTTTATCTTTGTGACACAGAAGCTATCTCTTTCCTGGAAAGTATAATTATTGGTCCAATACTTTTTAGCCTTTCATATAACAAAAATTTTATTCAAGGGTAAAAACAGACTTGGGGGAGTAAATTGTGCAGGAAAGTATCTGTTTTCAACTGCGTGAAAAATACACTGTAAGAACAATGTGATATTTTTGTTCATTTCTTTTGATTTTTCTTAGAACGTCACACCAGTTTGTTTGAAGGGTTTTAAAAACAGAATCACAGATGTGCCTCCATTTACTTAATTGTTGTTAATTAACATATCAGGCACTCACAAAGCCATGACATCTTTCTGCAAACTCTACCAAATTGTATCTCTTTTCATGTTATTGGCATTTCTGAAATAAGAAATAATCTTTGTAACCTTAACTGACCTAAAATAATCAAAGTTTCATCTAATTTAAGGTCAAACAGTGACAGTTAGATTATACCTTTTATGCTTTTTTTATTTAAATGTCTAGTTCCAAGTGTATTAATTGATATCAGGCTGGGTGGAGACAGTGCATTTAAACAAACAAAGGTTTCTCACATTTCATACAAGTCACCCAAACTGGCTGCAAAAAAGCACGGAAGTACGCACATTTTAATTTTAACAAATTAAGCAAAAACAAGAAACCTGCTGTATGTAGCCCAGACTGAGCTTCTGTGTGTGGAAATGTGCGTCAGAAATGGATAATCGTCAACTGTATCACACCTTATCCATGGGGAAACTCCCACAGCACATTTCAATTACTTATGCACGAGTGTGTGTATGTGTCAGTGTTTGCGCCTGTGTACATGCATGCATAAGCGTGGCGGGGCGTTAGGAACTGCTCTATTGACGAGAGAATAAAGTCATTTTTCAATGCGGGGTTAAGCGCTGCATTATTGCCGCCTCATTTGGCTCCTGTGGGCCACCATAGCCCTCCTGTCTGGTTTCCATGGCACAGAGCGAGAACAGAGAGGGGAATGTCCCTGCTTACCAGACTGCAAGTTCATCCATCAGCTCACACACACACACTTTAACACACATATACACACACACTCTCAGGAGCAGGCAATAAGGGTTTATCCCACTCACAGTCAACTTTCCCACAAAGTTGCAACGAATCAAGAGCTAAGTCTTATAAAGCCAGGCAGTATCACATTATATGCCATTTTCTTTTTGGGGATAAAAAGCTGCTCACAGTGGTTTTCTGCTGTAAGATTAATTCCACAAATCTAAAATTACTGGTATGGCCTCACAGTAGCCTAGTTATAAAACAAGAAAATCTAAAAGAGGCCATAATGCCACTGCAAGGAAATTACCTTATTTCTCTTCAGTCTATGTTTACTCCAGTTTCACGCCTTCCCTGTATGTGTGTGTGTGTGTGCAGAGTGAATAGACTGAGCTTTTCTCTGTATTGGGCAACATTGGCGTGGTGTAATTCACAGACATTGTAGGAACTGTTTGCAGTAATGGGATGGGACGAGCCGGCTTAACGTGCCCATACATCTGAGTGTGTGTGTGCTTGGGGGTGGGTGCGTGTTGGCTGTTTGAACAGGCAGCAAACGTGAGCCAACCATGTCAGTTCACATGACGATCCCTCCACTGATATCACACAGCGCAGACAGAGAGCAGCGTCTCTCTAAAGACAGTGAGATGGATGAACTGTCCTTTTTCATTTTTTTGTAAACTCTGCCAGTTTTTTCCAGCCTCCTCAGAGTTGAGCAGAAACATCCTATTGGCTGGCTCCGTCTTTCTTTTCCCTTCTTTCTTTTGATACTGTTGAGGTCAGATTTCTTTCTTCCTCTCCTGGTTTTACTGTAAACATCTCCATGTATCACTGTCATATCAGCGCATTCATCTTCTTTAGATGGGCCGGCATTCCTGTAGAGCCCTATTCAGCCCCATTCACACGCTCATGCTGAGCAGAGTGTGCACGGCTGCAGCATACACAACCACACATGGCAACAAGCGCTATGAAACGCATAAAAAACTGTTGTGCCTAACGCTGTGTGACATTTTTATTTTCTTAACCCCATTTATCATGTAGAGACAAAATAATTTATTGCCATAATTAAAATTCAGCTGTATGTAGGTACAGTAAAGCCCACGATTATTAGTATATATCAGTTTTTATTTAATCAGGTTTGCTTTCTGCTTGGATATGAGAGAGGCATCGCTCAAAAAATAACAAAAATATTGTAAAAAGAGAATGAATTTTTTTAAAAAAAGGAAATCCTATAACTGCAAAAAATTTTACACCACTTCATTTTTGTTTACAATTCATGAAACAGGAAGTTGCACTAATGTCTTCTTCATAGATTTTTGTGTCATTTCCCTCAGTTGCTCTCGATGCAGCACCATCACAGGTGAGCAGGCAAACAGGTTTTCAAAGGGTTTGATTTGTTTGACGCAGTGCGGTGTGAAAGTTAACCGCATCAGCGGAAAATGAAACAAATGTTACAATTTTAGATTTTAGTCAAACTGAATTTATCAGGTGTGAAAACACCTTTAATCTGGTATAAAGGTGGTTTAGGTTGACCAAGCATCTGTCAAATCCTTTCTTTCAATGTTTCTATTAGATTAGAAGTTGGAAAGACCAAAAACCTAAAATTTTTAATTTATTTCGAATAAAGACAAACACAAGCCAAACTTAAATCTTCACAGTAATTTGTCCATAAATGCCCACTGTTTGAAAAATGACTTCTTCTCCGTGTTATGAAAAAAGACAATATTTGTGGCCTTCACATTTAGCAGCTCTTCCTTTTTAAGAGAATAACATTGTCAGATTCTTGATGCTTTTGTTTTTCTCATTGATGGTAGTTTTGAACTATTTTGACATGTATTGCTGCATTTTGAGATTGTTCTGCAATCGTTTTTTTTTTTTTTACAAATAAAATGTATTTAAACAGAATATTCAAGGTATTTAGGGCACAATATATCAATCTTTTCCATTTGTGTTTTTAATCAGTAAACTAATGAATAAGAATTCACTTTGGTCATCCTCATGTCTTAACCTCAATTCAAAAGTGCCTATAAATCGCATGCTATGCAGACCCCAACACAGTGGTAAAGGGGGCCCAGAGGAACAGAGATGATCCATTTGGACCCCTCTCCCTTTCCCCGGCCTCTAAAAAAAGCCCGGTGTCACATAGTGAGATCTCCTGCCTGCTTTTCCCAGACTTTCTGACGAGGTGTCAAATCTTCATGGCTTCACCTGACACAGAAGCTGCATACCAAACATCTTCATTCCAGTTTGCATGTATTTGTAGGAGCCTGTGTTACCTCTGTTAACACCTTCCTGTTTGCAGTTTCTCTATTTCTCCTTCATGCGAAGACTGGACAGACAAAATAAATCAAGACGCAGCCTCAGAGTGGAGCGGAATCGTTCCCTGTTTGCTATGGCTTTCCTGATCACACTGAGAGGCATTTGGTTCAAGCCAATGCCCCGACAAATCAAAAAGTCTCCTGTAATGCCAACATCACACATCTCTGGCAGCTGTATTGCATTCAGTCAAAGGACACATAAGTTTATTAACTCACACACAGCATGAGTTGCCTCTAACAGCAACAGGCTGTGCAGGCGTCCTGCTGCTGTGATAACATAACTTTAGTAATCAGAGTGTTGACACAGTCTTACCCAGCCGTCTTGTGAGCTAAACAAGTTCATTAAGTTGTTCATGGCTGGCCTTCGCATAAACAGAAGTTTATTATAAGCAGCTCTGCACAACATGAACACAGCAGTTCACTTCCTCTCTGTTGCCAGGAAAAAAGGCAAGACGAGATGGAGACAAACAACAAACACATGCAGAAGATGAAGGGAAGAATTGTTTTTATGTAATCTATGCTTCATTTTAAAACCTTCCATACAAAAAGCGCCAAGATTTATTTGTTTTCAGCAGTTGAATTTGATCATACTCAATTTATTTAAAGCTCAGATCAGACATTTGGCCTTTACAGCTACCCTGAGGTTGAGAAAATATCCAGAATTGACACAAGAAAACAAGAAGAAACAAAATAAAAAACACAACTTTATCTAAGAAACTATCAAAGCATTTCAATAATCATTTGTGGGGAAATTTCTGAAACTTTGTGGGCTTACATGTGGGCGCTATGTTGTGTAAAAACAGAAATTACACATTCCCCATGATGAAATATAGTCCTGGCAGCATCAGGATGCTTTGCTTCCGCAGGGATAAAGACACTTGTCAGAGCTGGTGGGAAAATGTATGGAGCTACATACAGAGTAAAACCTGGATAAAAAAAAATATAGAGGATGCAAAAGATTTTAATCTAGGATAAAGATTAGTCTTCCAGCAGGACAGCAACTCTAAACATGCAGCCAGAGTTTTGATGGAATGATTTCAATCAAACTCTGGACTATGTCTTAGAATGGTCCAGACAAAGTTCATATCTAAATCCATTTCAGAATCATTGCAACACTTGGAAACCGATCCGTGCAGACACTCTCCATCCAATGTGATGAAGCTTAACGTATTTTGTGAAGAAGAATGGGCCGAAAAATAAGTCTTTGAGGTTATGATAGCACAAAATAAAAGCTCCAGGGGTTTGAATAATTATAAAATTAAATTATTATTACTTTTGAATAGTTAATAGATCAACTATTTTCCATACGTCTCTGGACTTTTTTTCCCCACTGGAAACAAACACAATGTAATTTCTCCGCTCAATATCATGGCATTTAATAAATACTTTCCTCCAGAACACATTCATAATTTATTGAGAGATTGGATTTCTCTACAGCATCCACATCCTGACCCTCTCGCCACCAGAAGAGGTTCTGCTGTTTTCCTTGCATTCCTCTTAGCGGCCTCACCGAACAAACAAGAGATGGGTAACTGTCTCACTCAGGAAAAACAGCATCAGCCTTTTCGAGACATCTTACAGCAAATAAACTGATAGCACAGGACTTTTCCTCCTAATTTCTCTCCAGGGATTTCAGAGTAAGTGATGTTACTAATTGACCAATCAGATTGCACTAACACGCTGTCAAAGTGAGTTAGGATCTGCTGCCAATCACGGCCGGCTGAGTCGTCTCCCGGGGCAACAGTTAGCCAATGACCTACAAGGATCTGACTTGGAGCGGTTGCAGTTTCCCACCAGAAGCAAATGCACGAAAATGCAACCTTTTTCACACAAACATACACTCACACACACAATCACCCCTGCACCCGCACACACACCCCTGCGCACCCCCACACACCAGAAGAGAAGCTGGAAAAGTCTGCAGTGTCCAGCCATACAGACAGGACATCATTCACAGATGATGAATAATATGCATGTTTTCCTCAGAGTGTGCACTGCTACTAGAAAACCATGTTACACAGGAATAAAGACTTTTGCTGTCCATTAGTGGCCAGAAGCTTGAGGGCAAACAGACACACACACGCCCACACACAGATTATGTTGTTCTATCTTCACAAGGACTTTGCACTGACTTCAATTAATCTTTTCATTTCTGTTTCTTAACTCTGACATTAAATCTATCCACAGCCAGGTCATGTCTGACTCTAAACTTCAGCTAAACTCAATTTACATCTTAGTCCTAAACCCTAAAAAAGCACTTCTTATATTATGGAGCCAGAGCTTTGGGCTGCTTGAGGAACAGTAGGTCCTCACAATGCAGTATTTGTTAGCAAAATGGGTCTTACAAGGTAAAAAAATAATAAAACACACACACACACGCACACCAACACACCCCCTCAAAGCTTTGCTCATTCCAGTGTCTTTTAAGACCATCGTTAATGTGAGAATATAAAAGTCACGGGAGCCTTTTTATGCTGTCAGAGCGATGTGCTACGGTTTCCTCATTTTTTTCATTCCTGTCTCTCTCATCCATCTCCATCAGTGTGCAGGCACTAAAACGGCTTCTTCTTATTTTCATTTGTCAACCTCTTTGACTCCAACTTTTACTTTCTTGCTTCTTTTTTCAGCAAGCACATTATATTAGTTTAAACTGATATTATTTTCCTCATTAGAAAAAAATGAATCATGATGACAAAAAGGAATTTGAACAAACAAATTGTTGGAATCCTGCCGATAGGTGGCAAAAACTCAAAAATACTTAGAAGAAGGAGGACATTTGCAAAGTGATTGTTTAACTTTTTGACTAGGACACATGGCCAAAGATTAATTGCAACAAGATCTGGAAAAAATTTTACTCAGGACAAAATACAAAGCCTTTGTTTTTGTACGTTCCAGCACACAAAGCAACAGCAGATGTGCAAAAGCAGGAAAAAACAATAAAATCTGTGATAGCACATACTCTAAAAAGTGCTAAATTTAAAACAACCCAATGTAAAATAAGGACTTGTTGTGGTAAATCAATCCAGTTCATGTGGACCGGGTTAATTTGCCACAGAAAGGTTAGGTCATGGGTTGGGGTCTGAAAGAAAAAACCGGGTTGGAGAAGCTAATGAGTAATGTTAAGGCTATTAAAGTGGGGATTGGAAATAATAACAGATTAGTAGAAAACTAAGAAAACATTAATATTTGGGTTACAACATATTTATACCCATCCATTTATTTTCCTTGCTCGCTTTACACTTGCATCGTCACCATGGGGTTGGTGCCTGTCTGCAGTCTGAAGCGGTCTACTAAAGGGAGATGTGGTGTGGCCTAAAGCACCTGGATAACCAATTTGTTTACAGAGAGATTATGACAACACAGTAAGACTCTGTTAAATTAAAACCCTGGACATTCCTCTTGAAAACTGCACTACAAACCACCCTGAATTATTTTTGATGCTATTTTTTTTTGTCTAAAATGATTTACAATGACAAACAAACCAATTTAGATAACAATATGCATACTTAATATAAAACACTGTATAAAATATTCACAGTCTGCATTGATTTGATCAAGAAAGCTAAATAATTCTGGTTAGTGTTACAAGCTTGCAAGTTAAAGGCAAATTTTATCTTTAAGTCAAGTCAAGTTTATTTGTATGGCACATTTCAGCAACAAGGCAGTTAAAAAAGATCTTAAAGACATCATACAGTCATCAATTATGAAACAAGAAATAAATATTATATTTTGTCAAATATCATCAGTTATTATTGATCAAAGGCAACTTCAAACAGGTGGTTTTAGCCTTGATTTAAAGGAAATATGTGTTTCAACTGGTTTGCAGTTTTCTGGAAGTTCATTCCAGATTTGTGGTGCATAGAAGCTGAATGCTACTTCTCCATGTTTGGTTCTGGTTCTGGGGATGCAGAGCAGGCCAGAACCAGAACCAGAAGATTTTAGTTTTCCGGAAGGTTGATTCAACAACAGTAGATCTTTAAAGTATTGTGGCGCTAAGTCATTCAGTGATTTATAAATTAACAATACCATTTTAAAGTCTATTCTCTGATCTCTATGGAGCCGGCGTAAGGACTTTAAGGTGATGTGCTCTATTTTCAAAGTTTTAGTGAGAAAGCGAGCAGTAGCGTTATGGATCATTGCAGCCGTTTAACTGATTTTTTTAGGCATACCTATGAAGACGCAGTTGCATTAAGCAATGCAATTAACACATGGATGAGTTTCTCTAGAACTTGCTATAACATTAATCCTTTAATCCCAGAGTTTTCTTCGGGTGATAGAAGGCCGACGTTGCAACTGTCTTTATGTGACTCTGACGGCTCAGATCTGGGTCCATCAATACACCCAGATTCATTTAGTGAATAGAGTCATCCTGTTGAAACAGGATGACAACACAAACCACTGACATTTATAGTAATGTCAGTGTAACATTTTACAAATTCTTGTTTCTGTAAGGATCAGTGAAATTTTATCAAGTTACTGCAACAATCAAAATGGCTACTTTTTGTCTTCCTAACCCATCAAATCGGGTCATAATTTTAGCCCAATGTTTGTTTAAAGCTCCCCAAGGTCTGTCACAGCAGCATAAACTCATCATTTTGGTTAAAGATGTCATCCAGCAGTTTTTTTTTAGTTTTTTTTTTCAGTCTGAGCCTCAGTTGTGTCTTCAATCAAACTAAACATAACTGGAACATTTCTTCTTCTTCTCTTCATGTTTCTAAATTATGACTCCACTAAAATCTCCCTTTGGTCCCAGGCATTTTTCTCCAGACGCACTGATAAAGATGCCACTGTATTTTGTGTGACAGCAGACTTCTTCTTAAAACCTAACGCCCCCCTCACACACACACAATTCCACATTCACACACAAAGGAACACGCACCCAGAGTGTGACCACGGTGGTAATCAGGGATTGACACACTCACACACATATGCACAGCCAGCTTGTTAGTATGTTAATTTTCACTATGCATATAAATGATAATTTGAAAGCAAACAAACACACACAGCGGCCATCTGCTCCATCCTGATGTGTGTGTTTGGACGGATTTCTCCATTATTGCTCTCCTAGTGGAGCCACAGGAGCGAATATACATTATTTTCACTGCATGAAAGTATTTGTATACAAACACACAGTTAGTAAAGACAAACTGAGACTCATAAACAAGATCATGTGTCTGTCACTTCACTGACCTCTGTTAATTTGGAGAATATTAACCCCAATCTTAATGAAAATGATTCCATGCTACAACCTGAACTTCCATTAACCCTTCATAGTCAAATCTGATTATGCATTTTCTTTTCATTTTCTATTTTTTTTTTAGGGGATTTGCTTTTTGAGCCTACAAGACGTTTAATAGAAGCTTACAGAGACTCACACAGTCATACCAGCCGAAGAAAAACCAGAGCCCTGGGATCAGCGGAAAAAAACTCTGAGCATGACGATAGCTGACATTCCTGGGAATGCTGCAATACCTCATAGGGCAACACACACATATGCACACACACAGCAAGAAAAGATGCTTGTGTCATGAAGACAGAGAGAAGAGTAATCCCATTTTAATTTTTCCAGTGGAGAAGTGGATTACGGAAGGATTAGGACAGTATCATGACAAGATTATAACACACATGAAGCTCTGCTGCTCTAAGTCCATTACTCTGTTCTCTGCCTTTTGTGTGAGTGTGTGTCCAACTGAACAAATGAGCTCCACAGGATGAATACGTGTAGAGTTTTTTCCCTTGGGTGGAAAATATGGGTTTATGTGTGTGTGTTTGAAGGGGGGGGGTTCTTTTTAGGGGTTCAGATGTATGTCTGATACCACATATGGGTCACTGCTGTTGTCCCCCTGGGGTGTAAGGCAGGGTTAGGAATTAGGGTATTTGGGTGGGGGAAGATAGCCAGCATAGGGAGCCTTGCATCAATATTTTGAACAAGGTTCACTGGACTTTTGATTAACGAGGCATTCGCTTGCAAGAACAAAGCTCTGGAAGAGCCGAGTTCACTCTCTTGTGAGTTTCAGGTGGTTATGATGAGCAAATGATAGATTTAGAAGACTCTTGCTGAACACTCCCAACCTGGTTTCCGCTATGAAATTGTGTTACTGTATCAGGCCCAACGGAGAACTGTGAAGTTTATGGGCAATGTGAGAAAGCAGCAACGAGAGGTCAGACAACGTGTTGTTATTTTTGGTCCGGGGTTCTTCGGTAACTGGATGCAGCCAGACAGAGGGTCAGGTTGTCAGACATGGTGGTCTCTTAAGATATAAGACGAGGAGCGGTTTTAATTACAACCCACCAACACTTTACTGTACAGCACAGAACTCCATAGATCCACTAATAATGGATCCATTATTTTTCAGCTCTTTATCATTTTTTTATTTAAATGTATACTAAATCTACAGTTATACAAAAATGATTTTAGGACTGCCACATACAGCTGCCTGTTTATTTTTTTAAATATTTAATGACAGACCTCAAATTAAAATGTCTTCTTCATTTTGAACATTTTCATGTGAGGCAGGGGGAATAAGAAAACACTGCTGTAGTAGTTAGTGAAGCCTAAAATTAATTCTGAAAAGTAAAAAGACTCTAGTAATATTTTTTAAATAGCTCCACAAACTAAAATACTTGGAAGAAGCATTCCAACTACTTCTACTTCTTGTGAAGAAGTAGTGGTGGTACTAATGTTTGAAACATATAAAGAAGTTAGAAGTTAGAAACACATATTCATGGATTTCATCTAGGCACATACCTCGTATAAATTGTAAACTACTGGAATCAAGCTAAGTAAACCGATGTTTCTGCACCTCCATTTTTATCCATTACAGACACCTGGGGCTTTGGGGTGACTCTACTTTTGGCAGGAAAAGGGGTCTCCAACACCCCAACTACCTCTGCACCCAAGCTGGAACAGAATGCAACTCCCGGCAAGAAGTAAGTTTGTTCTAGTTTTTCCACCTTAGGTAAAAGAACAAAGTATTCTGTTCCTGCAGACAAATAACATTAGATGAGCACCATACTTTGCACTAGGTACAAATGCCAATTATTAAGCCAAATCTAATCCCGGATCGTTCTCATAACAGCAGAACCTGGGCGTTTCTGCGCAACTTGGTAATGGACTCAATCATTGAACAATGCAGAAGAGAAACCATTAACTAAATAAATAAATAAAAGAAAAGAATACCTAATAAAATGGCTATTCTGAGAAATAAAGGCAGTGTTCTCACACATGAAGAAGAATAAAGATCTGACCAGGACGATCTAAGTACAAAAAACAAAAGTAGTTTGTTCTACAGTCTACAGTTTTTTTGGTTTGCACACCAAAAACAAACAAACAAACATTGAAGGAAAGCAGAAATGATTGTGTTATTCTAATGCCTTCTGTAATTTACAACAGTTGTACAAAGTGGGTTATAAAAAATAGGAAAGAATGCGTCAGTTTAAAGAGACAATAAAAAGAGCATTGTGCCAGAGATGAAGAATGATGTTGGCACTAAGAGAACAGGGCATGTTATGACATCAGATGTCATTAACCAATTAGCCTGGGTGTTGGAGCTAAATGTTTCCAGCAGTCACTAAAAGCCTCACCATCACTGACCTCAGGAAGACGGAATTTAATAATGATCTCTTCTTTCTCCTCTTTCAACCCCCTCATCCTTTTTTTGCAAGCAGCCACTCCAGTAACAAATATCTTGTCCTCTGTGAACTGCCAGACCCCAGTTAGTGTCAAGATGAGCAAATCTGCCCATCTGGAGCACTCGGCTAGAAACCCGACACCCCGGCTACTTAAACTTTATCAAGACTCCTCATTACGTACTGATTGCTCCAAAACAGATAAGCTGTTAGCTTTTATTAGTTTCACATCAAAATGAAGAGGAAAAATGATTTTATTCTGATTTGATTTCAAGAAATAAGTTATTATGAGCTACCTTCCTACAATAGATCAGTTCCCTGTTTACATAGCATGAATAAAATCAGCCACTTAGATGTGTTTGTTTTTCTTTTTATTTCATTACTGAAATAAAAAGCTTCTTATATGAAGCTATACTGGACATTGCATCCAGAAGCTTTTCAGTATTCCTGTAAACACAGTCAGTGAAGCTTCCACATAGAAGGTGTGTGTGTGGTGGTAATGGTGAAATAAACTTACCACCTGCTACTGATAGCTCACACACACATATCTTTTCTCTCACATCTGCCACTGCAGTCCCTTGTGTTTTGCCAGTGCCGGAAACTTTCTGAATAATAGTCACAGCTCCAGGCAGGGCTGCGTACAATTTCCAAGCTTTTAATGGCCGTTCGCCTCACATCATTAATGCATATCAATCACCATAAACACACACCCACACACATTTAGATTGCTTGTACTGCAACATTTGTCTTGGTGAGCTGTGAATAAGAGACTTGAAACCTTTGGCAATAGGCACTCAGGTGGTAAAAGTTTAGTAGGGAAAGTGATCGAGAAGAGGAGTCACATCACGGAAAGAGGTGATTAAATATTCAACAAGCAAAACATCAGGAAAACTAAGTAAATACACAATTTTAAATTGCAAGTTGGAGCACTAAATGTGCTGTCATCACTATATTAATGTCTATTATACACAAATGCATCAGCAAATATACCATCCACCCATCCATCCATCTGGTAAGATAGAGTTAGGCTCCTATCCAGCCTTAATCGTCATTTCTGAAGTTGTTTCAAACTGCTTGTTTATTGTTTGACTGCAGTTGTGGGTAAATTTAATTTAATAACGCTTTAAGTCATTTTCTGACTTATAAAAATCAACACAAATCTGTCTTCCTTGAAAGGGATGCTCTCTTGTTTCTCTCATTTTGAACAGTGGCTAAGAGAAAAGAGCCTCAGTGCCGCTTGTGTCAGCAGAACTTTAACAGTGATGCCTATATTTGAAAAAGAAAAAGGCTTTAGTTATATTGCATATTATATAAAACTTAATTTAATAGTTAACAGTTGAGACACTTAAATCATAATTATGTAAAAAAAAGTGGCGGAGTAATTAATCTAGTCCATTTTTATGTTAGTGTCTGGAGCAGAAGGTTTTCAGGGGGATAACTAATATAGTTAACTATTGGTGTAATTCAATAGCTCTATGCACTAAAACACAGAATTGTGTATGATGAACATATCTTGGCAGGAGTTCTGCATAAAACACATGAACAGAAAATCATGAGTGGCTGTGGAAAACAAACAGCGATAAAAATGCCCAAACCTCTCTTCCTGTGCTCTCTTTTATCTTTACATGCTATTTAACCTTGACCTGAAAACTCCCATAACATAATTACTACTGTGGAAATGACTACCATATGCAGAACTGTTACACACACACACACACACACACACACACACAGCCCCACACCCCTGTACACGCCCACGCACCCCCTCCCCCCCCACACACACCTACACTGTTCAATTAGGACCATCCATTCTGCTTCACCAGCAACACTCATCACCTTCAGGCATCAGCTGTCTCTGTCTGTTTCTGCCCCATCAACTCCAAAAGAGTTTTGACAAAAAAGCTGAAAAAAAGAACAATCAAAGGATAGATAAGAAATAAGTGGAAAGTGAAAATTCAGAACAAAAAAATAATGAAAAACGCTTCACTTAAGCTGCTGTCGTGCTGTTTCCTTTTTTGACATTTGATATTAAAATGAGTATCTGGAAGCAACTTTGTGGGAAATCAAGTCCTCTCATATCTTTGAAGTATGTATTTTTATTTTCTTGCACTCTTATTCTGAACTGTCCAGGTGCTTCACCAGGACCAATCACAGCGTTCAACAGTGTCAGAATATTGTAAATTATTGTCATAGATGTCACTGTTACCTAATTTGGCATATTTAAGGATCATCTGGCCGTCAATATTCTGTGACTGAATAAGCAAAATTTTTCACTTTTACTTATATTTTTTACTATATGAAATTAGTATTATTATTATATTTAGTATAATCATAATTATAACTATAATTTTAAATGTCCCAATGACGAATACATCTTCATCGGTGCAGACAGAGCTCTTGCAAAATGTTTCATGAGAGTAGATTATGTAATTTTTTTATTTATTTCTGAGATATTTGAGTAGAAGTTGTGTAAATGTTTTACCAGTGGAACATATCTGTGGCATACAAGCCATGAGTTGCTAATGCTGTACAATTTGTCAATGTCTATACACCAATTTAGCATAGCGGGTGGCACAATGGTGTGTGCTTTCAAAGGTGATCTAAAGAATGTTTTTCCTAAGGCAATATATATTCCTACAACACTAAAACTCAAGACAGATTCACATTAGTGTGACAGGGTGTAATGTAAAACAATTTCATGAATATGTCTGGAAGCAAAATCTTTATTTCATTCTCAAGTATCAGTTATGCTACTTAAAATTGTATTTGCTTTTATGTGCTGTGATTGTAGCAGACATAATGTGCAAGATCTATACTGTAATCTCTAGGAGTTATTTTCTGTAGGATTTGAAAAGTTTACCTCCACTGTAAGAAGCCTTTTGCAAGTAAAAAATGAGTTTGAAGGTAAAAGGAGTCACTGAAGTTCAGTAAAAACTCCATAAAAGCCAGCCAAGCCAGCCCAATGGTTTTTATCACCGGAGAGAGCTGATTAAATGAAATGAACCAGGAGATGGGAGTGGTGCCATCATTAAAAAAAAAATGCAGATTCACAGTATTCTTCTCTTTGTCTCCTACCAGTTGGAGGATGACACACCTGGTGAGTAACATGTACACATACAAGCATGGAAATTCAGCTCAAATGAGGCGTGCGGAGCTTAAAACACTGAACTTACAAACCCTCAGCAAACCTGCATGGGACTACGCAGAACACACACACACACACACAGATATAGAGTGTCAGTATCATCACTCTGAGATTTTGTCAGAACATGCAGGTTGCCAGGCTGTGATTTGTTGTGAGTAATAACCCTTTCCTTTCCCATCCTCATTTCCTTACCTTCCATCTCATCACCTTACTTTTTTGTTTTTTCCTCCATTTTCCATTTTCCAGGTGCTGAATAACAATTGCTGCTGCTCATATACTAGCCTCAAGTAATCTGCAATGATTTTCTAATTTGATGCCAAATCTAAGGAAATCCACTGTGCTGATTGAATCTTGTATTTAATCTCGATGCCTTGAGTTTTACATACGTTGTCATGATGTTTTATGTCTAACCCATTTATATGCTTGAGTCAAAAAATAAAGCTGAAAGAAATGAAGGGTAACAGGAAAATGTTATGATGGATCTTCTGTTATAGAAGGTAAATGTGTCACTTATATAATTAAATATAATTGAGTTGAAAAGATTAATGATATTCTTCATTAAATGGCTTTTTTAGTTTCTGCAGACTTTTCAGCTTTAATCCTACAGGCAGTTTTAAAAAGGGGCAAAAGAATGTGTTTAGGTTCAATTGAACACCCAGTTGAGTCCTACTTTTTACATTTTAATTTACATATCATTTGTTTAACTTCTTTTTAGTTCAGAAAATTAAAACTTTTTAATCTATTTCACCTCAGTTTTAAATAAAAACAAAATTGGTTGATTTAAAACATTACTTACAGTTGGTTGATTTATATAAAAAAAAGGCTTTGAAGGAACATTAATTAACGCAATGGTGTTTGTTCAGTAATTTATGAGATGAACGTGAATTGTGTTCTAAACAACTTTAAATAGTGATATATAGTGAAAAGTGATAAATAATACATGACAGTTTTAAATGGTGGTTAAATATTTATTGGACATTTGTTATTAAGTATGGATTCCTGTGTCAGATAGAAGAGTATTTTAATTAATTGTAAACACCATAATGAATAAAATCCAGTTTTTATTCTTGTTTGAGGTTTTACTTTTCTCTCTTTCCAACAGAGAGTAAACCTGGTTGAACTATTTTGCTTTTATCTTTTCCCTCGACTTAATGGGGCCATTACATATTTTCATTGTGTGTCCTCTCTGTTTTTCTCATCCGTAGAAAGTACTCCTGATCCAGTACTTCAAGGTTTTTATGCCTCTTTCCTGGATGCAGCCCCTGAAGGAGCCAATAACTCGGTGCACTCTGTACAAAGTCTATAACCTAATGCAATCGGCTGGGCTTTGTTAGATTAACATTTTACCATTTGGTTTTATGATCAACCTTATCCAGCTACATTGTTTTAGAATTTGGATTGAACTGGACTGTATGTATTTGGTTGATCTGTGATTAACTGGATTTGATTTAAATCTGGACCAAACTATATTCTATTAACTGCCTATAAAATGGACCTGCTCACTCATGACGCGCCTTGAGGTTACATTTGTTTGGTAAATGGTGCTATTTAAGTAAACCTAACTACAAAGAAACACTAATCTCTCATAGTACAACTCAGAAACGACAGACAGTGTAGTCAGCTGATGAGACGTCTAGGAAAACACCAATTACCTCGCAGGACCTTCAGGCATCAACTCTGGCAGAAGTCTTGTGTGCACTAAACACACCTATGCTAACAGCGTCCCACCTCCCCAGAGTCTTGTTTGTAATTATGGAAGCTGTAAAATGGGCTGACATCATAACATCAGGCCCTTGTGGCCTCTCTGTATGTACATTACTTTACTCATGTGCTTCTTTGCAGCTGTTCTCTGTTCGTAGCGGCACATTACAGGAGGTGCCTCCCAAAATGATAAACTAATTGTTATGTCTTCTCAAAACCGAACAGAAAAATACCCCAGAGCAGCGCACACAATGTCCCACTGTGCAGAAATTGGCTAAATAACTAAACAGTGAACTCATCTGGCTGCTTCTGCTGGAGCGAGCAAGATGATAAAAGTGAAACACAGGATGAAGAAAATTTCATGACGTTCTCAAAATTTTATGTTATCAGTTTCTCAGCTGCTTTATTGGCCAGAAATGTGGAGATAATGAGGAAGAATATCAAATGATGTAACAGAAAAATGCACTGACACAAAAGTTACTCTCAAAGTGTTTCTGTGGTTTGAATTTCACCGTTCCAGAAAGACTCTGTGACCAGCTGAAAGAAGAGCTTGAATCTCCCCCAATACGGCTTTTAAATCTTCCTCCTTGAATTAAAACTTCTCTTCCAATCGACATTCGTAATTCAGGTCACTCTGATGTCTAACGATGAACCTCTGATGCAAGAAAATGGGAGGGGAAACCTGCCAGCACACAGTCACTCTCTTGTTCCACCCTAATAATCTCCTTCAAGTTTCCCCCCTTGTGTTTAAAAGTGTGCCAATAGTCAATAATTGAATTTCCCCGAACGATAAGAATCTGTCTTTGTCTTGGCATCAAATTTAACCCCATAGAGTTTTGCAATCTATGTGTTCGCTTATACAAACAAGGAGGAGACAGGGTGGGAAGCCTGCTAAACATGTGAAATATTTAGGAGGGCCAGAAGGGGAAATCCACTGTGCTTTGTTTTCATGAAAATGTGAAGAGACAGAAGAGAAAAAAGCTTCAAGAAGAACCACAGACCGCAAAAGCCCTGCTTTGACTTGGCCCATTAAAGCCCATTTAGACACATCACAGTCACATGACAAGAAAAAGATTGACAGTAAAACTAGAGAAACTGATGAAGAAAAGAGAGAAAGTGCTAAGAGGAATGTGTAATATAAAGTCCAAACTTGTCTTTGCATAGTTTATCTGATCACTCCTTCAGATAGTATCTGTTTTACCCTGGATTACCCAACCTTCCCGGCATCCTGTGTGGGTGTGTGTGTGTGCGTGTATATCAGTGTGTGCTTCCCTTTGCCTGACACTTGCTGAGAGGTCAGGGCTCTCTTGAGCAGCCGTCCAATTACGGGGAGCACGGTGTTGCCGTAGAGATGAGAGAAAACTGTAATTGGATAATGACACATCGAGGTTGGAACCTGTCATTAGACACACTCACACACACAGACCAGCGAGCTCACGCAGGGACACACACAGGTCGGGTAACAACCTGTGATTACAAACCTGCTGATCCATCACCAGCCCTGAGCTATACACAGCCACGGTGCTGAACTTTCCCTTATCCTTTCAGTCTGATTCGCACATAATTGTTTATTCATTTACTGCCCCTTGGAAAAGAATCTCCACCACTTCAGCATGTTCACATTAAGTTCAAACTTTAAAATACTTTAAAGTTTGATAGACCAATCTAGAAAGTAGCGTATGATTGTGGAAGAAGAAACACCTCAGAAATGTGTTAAAGAAAATTTATGAACAAACAATAAGTCAATTTTACTTATCGTCCATCTCTTCCAATCGCAGATTAATGACGTACTGTGGAAAATATGGAAAATTACAGTGTCAGCAAGATAAAAAGAATCATAGTGATATAATGAATGATGATAATAATCAAACTATAGTAGTTCCAACATTATTTTTGTTGTTGTAGTTGTTTTTTTAAGAGTCAACCCTTGTATTAGGAAAAACCAGCCAACTCTCAAACTGAGATGGAAGGACAACATGCAGTTTGACAAATAAAAAGAAGTCTGGAAAGTACAAGTACATTAAAATTCTTCCTATTATTATTATTATTATTTTTGCTGGATTTAGTGAGAGAATGATGAAGATCAAGAAACATAAAGTAGTGGAGAAGTTTAAACCAAAATTATGCTCAAGAATAAAACCCCAACTAATAAAAATAGTAGCGATCCAGCCCGATGTTTGCTGTGAGCCACACTGGGGACGCAGCTCAAATCATACAAGTTAAAATTGTAACTTTTTAGCAAACATCTAAAACATTTTTGAAGGATGAAAGCTGCTGAAGCACATTCATCCTGGAAGCTACCTTGTGACTCAGGCTTTGGGGATGATGTTCTTCAGGAGGGACATGGAAAATGAACACAGTTGATGGGAAGGTGCAAGTACAAACCTACTTTGTAGCTGCAGTCAAACAAGGTTTTACAAAGTATTGTCTTAAGTGGTTGAATAAATCACACACACACCACATTATATAAAAAAATGCAGTATCATTATTTGTTTTTACAAGTATGCATTACTTTGAGCTGGACTATCACATAAAGTCCCAATAACATACATTGTAATTTGTGGTTGCAACATGACAAACATGTGAAAGAGGTTGATGGGTATGACCACTATTTTATGGTACTGCATCATACCTCAAAGCAAAAGATATATTGAACAATTCTCTTCAAATAATTATATGTTTTTAAGTATTTCAAAGGGACTGGCTTTGTTGTGGGTTTGTTTCTGGCCCCAGTCCTCACATTCTGCAAACATAGTGCGTTTTAATGAGCCTGGGTCGCCGTGGTCACTTCAAACACACTCGGCTTTTAGTGAAATAATGCGAGAGGCTCTAAACTTGTGAGCAACATCTCTGGGAGCAATCACTGGTCAGCTCCCAGTTTCCTCTTCTGGTTTCTTCTGCTTCATTACCATGGATGAGGGTCTTGCATAAGCCTCTCCAAACCAATGTGTGGGGCTTTGAGGACAGAGAGCCAGGGAGGGGGCTGAAGAGGGAAAGTGGGCAACGAAAAAGAATTAGGAGAAGGTACTGTAAAGAGAACAGGAAGATAATAGCAGGAGGGCGAGACACGTACAAGCAGAGGAAGAAAATGGTGGTGGTGGGGCGGGGTGCACAAAAAAAGACCAAGTGAGCATGAGAGGCGATGGAGGGAGGGCAGTGAGCTCTTCTTTTGTGGTTGTTGCAGAGTGACAGGGGTGCCAATGGAGTGGCCAGCGATGACGGTCCCACTGGAGAATGCAGACTATGCCAACAGAGTGGCACTAATGGAGCCAGAGAGGGGATGCAGTTGCCTGCCTCAGAGAGAGGTTATTGTGCAACTGGACAAGGCAGTTTGACACTGAGCCAAGATGGAGCATTGGGGCTGGAGGTGGGGGGTAGGAAGGGAGGTTCGTGAGGCAAAGAAAGGCGGCCATGTTAGGTCTGCTGGGTGATTGACATAAACTGAACTCTTCCTCTCTTATTTGACTTGTGAAGCTCAGTGAATAATATCTAAAGACTTGTTTTTTCTTGTGCTTTTTTATTGTTCCTCTCTCATTACCTCTGTGGACAAGTGAATAAGGTCATATAATAATAATTTTATAAATGTGATGCTACGTTCTTTTGCTTATTAAAGGTACAGTTCACAAATTTTAAAACAAACGCAAATGATAACTCTGTCAGTGTCCTCAATTTCAATTAAATAGTACAATTTCATCAACATCACAGCTATTTATGCAACGTCTATTGAGCTGTTAATGAAGCCAATGAATATTTATACAGGAAAAAGAGGTAGGAGGTGCAACACCAATGGCATTTCTGTGGAAACAGATTCTAACAAAAATTCTCTGTGTCACTTGATAAACAAATAAAGTGAAGTAAAAATTAAAAATTGCATTTACTTAAATTCTGTAATATTTTTGCTTTTCATCAGACTTTTCTTTCTATCACAGTTACTCTAGCGGTGTAAGTATATTTAAGAAACTTTATAACTTTGCTGTCTTCCCAACCAAAAGCCTCAGTTCAATAATTTTTTTATGAATGAAGAGAGGAAACGACATTACCAGGTTGTGTTCAATGATAATATTTATTTACTTTCCTATCCCACCCTTAAGGCAGAGCTATAGTTTTGCTTTTAGCGGTTCACATTGAGTTTTTATACTTGATGTGTACATTAGTGCAGTATTCTCCAAGAATGAGCCATCATAGAGGAATCGTATACAGAACATGCCAGTACAGGTGAACCTGCTCTACAAGAGCACCTTCCAAATCGTCCATTTTTGCTGAAACATGGTGTGTGCGATCTGCACCAAGTTATAAAATTTCCCATGTGAACAACCAGGTGCTGCAACAATAGTGAGGCCAACTCAGTTACTAGAAAACTTGAACTTCCAAACCCGTCTTCTCACATCTAGACCAGACTTCTGATATTTTGTAACAGTTTTTGGCTTCGGTGGGCTTCCTCTAGATTAGTAATGGCCCCCCATCGGGCCAAATCTTACAAAACGTTCTAAGAGTACCCCTGCCTCTCAGACCAGCTATTAGATTCCTTTACCCTAAATAGAGGACCAGAAAGGATTTAGGGACTGCATGTAAGATTTTAAATGTTTATTATGTTTTACTGGAACTTAAATTGCCATTCCTTTAAGTCTCGCAATAAGTTAAGATAAGTTACTGACTCATCAAGTCATGACTGCCCACAGCAAGTATGGGTCAATACTGCTGAGTAGCTGCTTGTTTGATTGGGGTGAGAAGAGAAGCGTTGCATGATGAATCGTCCTGATTGCTCTGTAATCCATCCCATAATTCGTCGACCAGGCAAGCTCATCTATCAATACACAACCTGCAAAATCCCTGAAGATTTCTGCTTTTAGAAAGGAAGGTTCCACTATCTTGTATCTTCTCAGCGGTACAAAACCTTAGTTCACTTCGGGGGTAGTCATTTATACAAAACAGAAAATGTGAGTGGGTAGGGTTAAGGAGACCCAAGATTAAGAGCGGGAAAGTTGGGTGGTTTTACCACACACGGTGACCCCTAATCACACATAAGGTTAAGATATACTTTAATGATCAAGACCTCACAGACACACAGATTCTCACAGACACGTATTTCGCACTGTAACTACCTGCTTCCAGGTAAGCTCTTCCTGGCTTTGGATTGGTATGCAACCCTCTGCCAGTAATCCAGACTCAAGTTACTCACACTCACACACATAAAACACCTGGGCACTTCTCTAACAGACTCGCAGGCTCCATGCTTTAGGCTACCTGCCATAGACATTAAGGACTGACATACCTTTCTCCTATCATTTCCATGACTCTCTGCCTAGTTCCCCTCCTTTCTTTACTTTGCTTGTCCATCAATCTCCCTCTAGACTGTGCACTTTTTTGCCGTTTTCACACACATCTATCTCACAGCGGTGAAGACGCCTCTTTCTTCATCTCTGTAAATTCCTCACAGCGCTTTTTTCCACACCATTTAAGAGAGCAAATATGTCTCTAATCTTTCCTTTAAATTCCCTTCATTCATTCTGTCTGTATACACCCCTCCTCCTTCGCTGTAAGTTATTCCAGCCGCAGCTTTCACTCCCGGTGTGACATGACGGGCAAAGCAACAGCATCACTGCTGGCAGCTCCATTATCCTGGATATCTCATCGGTTGACACTGACGCTCTCTGCCCTTTGCCCCACTGCTCTGAACTCTGACACTCGTACAACCCGGATGACAAGTGATTAATGAAGCCGCATGCATCCAGCCAAACTTTAGATAGACAGCTTCATGTTTTAACATCATCTGCTGAATTACATATTACATGAATATGCAGTTTTGCTATGCAAAAAACTCTGAACATCAAATTTAGCTCTTTTCTTCACCTCTGCTTCCTGTATAAAATTTGCTCAATTAGCTGGCAACACAATCATGATTGGTCATTTGCAAACTCAAACCTCAAAACTCAAAACTCTTGAGCTAGTAACAACAATCTTCCTGTGGAAGTTGTCACTGAGGAAGGAAGACTTGGTTCCATTTGATCATTTTGATCTTCCAACCCCACTCTAAAGTCTGCAGGCTGTCAAATTCACTTGGGACTACTGGGAGTTACTCTGAATCAATTCATCAATTTATATTTCCATTTATCAACATTGTTTTTCTTTTTACTGTTTCTTTCATTTCATGCCCTATTTAATTAAAACCCAGCGCATGAGTTTTGTTTTCATTTAAGGGCTAACATTTTTATTAAATACAGAGATAAATGAAATATCCTCAAATATGAAGTATAATTTAATTGTATGTTATAAGGACATTTTATATCATAATACTGTAAATTCACATTTGCTCTGCTACTGTTTCATTTTGGTCAATGGTCTTTGATAAAATAAGAGATCAAGCCCACTTATAAAGCCAAAATACCTCTAATTGACCTCTTTCAGGTAGATGTTTTTTATATATATCAATTAACCAAGTTTCTTTTCGACGTCTTTTGACTCTTGAGTTGACAAATGACGTTCCAACAGGGGCTCAACTACATCTTTTCTAATGTGAATGCACTTGAGACAGATTACACATTATAGGCATTCTCATATCACTTTTCTATTCAACCCTAACCCTAACCCTAACCCATCACGTTCTAGCTTTTACATTTAATGCTACATTCAAACTTAACAAAACTCTCCATTATTCTAATAAAGTTACCTTAGTGCAGTGCTCTCATGGTAAACCAAGTTAAATTTAGAAAGCCAAAGTTATTAAATCCAGCAGAGTTCAGGCCAGAACTCACGTCATGTTTTATTGCGCACAGTTAAAGCCGAGGATGTAATGCAGCTTAGCAAAAGACGAAACAAAACTGCACACAGCAGTAAAGACCACAAAAAGCACACAAAAAGAGCTGTACACACATCCTTTACATTGTTGCTGTGTAAAATAATTTGTTGTTCTGTTGCCCCCTAAACAACATCAGCGGGTCTTTGAGCTGGAAAACTCTTACTAAAATAACTCAAGAGTGAATCAGGCATTGTGTTCGGATGGGAATGACCAAATCACTTCATAGGAATGAGCCGCCTTGAGCGTTTCAGATAGGTGGTCATGTGACTCATATGATGGTGAGTCACCAACACCTTGAAACTGCTGTAACTATTAGCTCACACACAAGGTAATTCATAATCTGTGCAAGCATAACATGGAAACATTTGAAGACCAAGACGTTAAACAGCAAGGAAAGAAACATACAATTACCTTTCCCACTGTTTTGACTAAACACAATGTGTCTGATCCAAGAGTGCTAATGAAAACATTTCTCGAACTAGAAAAAACGTGTGTGTGTGTTAAAGAGCCGTTCTCTAATTAGAGTGCATGTTTGTGAGTTTTTATATCTGCTAGAAACAGGAACCAAGAGGTGCAGAAAACATTGCTGAATTGTAACGTAATGTGCCTGCGGCTATACTTGTTTCTTCAATGAAGAAAGAAAAAATATCTGAAGTGAAGCAAAAAAAGAGACGGGGTGGAAATGTATGACATTTTATGGCCATTGGTTTCAAGTTACCTCAAACTGTATCTTAAACCTTTGAGCTAATAAATTCTATCACCAAACTTTGATTAAATTAAAGAAAGTTTGTGAGCTTGTTAGTATTTTTTAATGTTATTTGTTATTAAGGGTTATTAAAGAAGTACCTTAAACGTTTAAGGTTTTTAAACTATATGAACAAGTCTTACAATTATTGGAAATATGTTTGCTCGTACATTATTCACTAGCTGCTCAATAAGCTATTTTAATTACATCAGATTTTATTATACAATATAATTTACTTCTTTGCTGTTAATTTTTGTCAAAGTTTTATTACTGAAAATTCCACTTAATTGTATTGATGACTGCACTGATAAAAACTGCAAGTCATAACATTTTGCATAGACAAAATTCATCCAAACATACTTAAAATTTTTTCTTACCAAGGGTTAATTTTTCACAAGGTTTTGGTGGTAAGAAGGAGGCGACAGCCCAGTTCTTTGCTTGTATAAATCACCTCCTCCTTAGATCTCACGTCTGGAACATTCTTCACCTTTGACCGGTCTCAAACCCAGAGGTCGTCGTCACTGTGGCAACAAAAACGCTTGGAGCACCTCTATCTTAATTAAAAAACATTATTTACTCAGAGAAAATTTCATTCTCTCTACCTTTGACCTGTCTCTTCCTTTCCCTTTCTCCGCCCCCTCTATGCAACCAACAAACTATTGACACCATAGAAAGGCCCACATCCTCTGAAGTTTTCCTGCACTTTCGTGTCACACCAGTGCCCAGGCTGTAGTACTTGGCAGAGTCTGCATGTGAGTGTTTCTGTGAGAAAGTGTGCGTGCGTGTGCGTGTGTGTGTGGAGTGGGGTTAACCTTTCACACAAGACAAAGCTGCAACGTTAAGACTCAGTGCTTTGTGGCAAAGCGTCATCAGGAAAGCGTTTAGTAGAGGATTAGGGAGTACTATATACACATCAACAAACACAATAAAAATGCACTTTAACTCATTCAAACTCGTATTTAATGCTAATGTAATGTGTGCCAATTAACTTTTTCAAATGTTTACTCTTTATAAGTAAAAGTGCGAAGGTATCAACAACTTTTCTTTGCAATTCTTTATTTCATTTTCTTTAAAAATGAAATAAAACTCAAAACAGAAAAAGATGTTATTTATCCAGTGAAATGACAATAAAATTGGACATAATTAAAACCTGAAAAGCAGAAATTAAGTAAATGAAAGCTGTTTTTTGCCATTTTATATAGTTTTGTAACTGTGAATGAAATGCTAATACAGATAATACTCACAAAAAAGGGAATAAAAACTGAAGAAACTGAACGGTTCAGATACGCATTAAGCAGCTTTTCTGCTCTGTTGCAGATTGTCTATCAGAACAGCAAAAAAATGAAATAATGTTCTTTTTTGCAACAAAACATATTAAAATGAACAAAAGAATAAAAAGTAAACAAGTATCTACAATTCTGATGAGTTGAACAAGGTTAGATATTCACTTCTTGTCATCTTCTGCATTCCTCAGCTGAGTTCTCACAACTGGCATACATGGAAAGTAGCATAATGTTGCAAAGCCATGAAGCAGACTGCTGAATCTTCTGCAAGCACAAGATTAGACACTGAGAGCTTTAAAATAGTGTTTTATGAGCTCCTATCAAAACAGTGATTTGGTGGTCTTAATGTTTTATTACCTGAAAGGAAGGATGTTAGCTACCGGCAGCAATATCACGTTCAGTTTGATTACAGGGACAAAGAGCTGGTCAAAAATCAAGTTCACTCTTGGTATACTGGGTGTATACTTGCTGCTGTTAACGATCCATCTAGACAATTTAAGTTTACTTATCCACAAACCAGTATGCTAACTATTCAGTAAGTTTCAAAACCATATTCCACAAAATACTCAACATACTGTGCAAAGGTGCAAAGTGGTGGGATCCTTGCTTCAAACAAAACAATAAAAGTCAACAATTATACAGCAAAGATTGAGGAGCATATTAAAAATGTGTTTGAGTTCAGACATAATCCTGAGTTGACAAGAAAATAGTTAATGTGATTACATGGTTATGTGGACTGGAGACGGATGAACAACTTTCCCATCATGATACTTCAGTTGCCATAAAAATGTCCCAGTCAGCCACAACATTAAAAATACAAAAGGTTATATGACTGACTATTATGCTACAGTGACTAACGTAACTGTATCAGATTTTTGTGATGTATTAGTGAAGCCAATAAACTATAAATTCCAGAAATGGACACTCTTAAAAACAAAACAAAAAAATCTGGTTATACGACCCAAACGGCCTTTTAAACATTAAACATACATGTAGATGCTGACGAAAGCATGTTGATGTTTACCACCAAACCACTATAGCACAAACAACAGAAAAGTTTAATTATGCATGTAAATGTGTTCTGTGCACTCTGGGGAAGATGTAAAGATGATGAAGGGAGCGCTGTGTACTGGGAAATGTTCTGCCGAGTAACTTTAGTCGCTGTGGTTCATTTGGATGTTACGTCAAAAAGCATTAGAGTTGACGCCTCTCTACTTCACTCATTCCCACTTGTAATTGGTTTCTTTTGGTCAGAAACTTGTAAAGAAACTTCTCAATTCTGAAGTATTCTTCAAAGTTTTGTTTTTCACTAAGTGACTGCTTCAAATTAGAGCTTTCTAACACCTCGAATAGCTTGTAACACATCTACTTAAAATAGTCCTTTTATCATTTTATTTTTCAAAAGTTTGCCTTCCTTTCCTTCTTGAAGGAAATTCTCACATAAAATACCAAGAACAAAATCTACTTAACCAATTTATGCTTAATGTTGCTTCACACTTTTAAATTGGCACAGCAAAGGCAGAATAAACAAAAATGTAATTAATCCGGACCTAATTAGCAATTGCAACGGTATGGTAACCAAAAGTGACCATAATCTCCCACCGCACACACAAATACAGTCCATATTTAAACACACGCAACATTTCTGAATTTATAATCATTCATATCCATACATTATAATTTGAAAACTGAGACTTATTCTTGTTTCCTCTTACCAATCATTCCCTTCATTTAAACTGGCCAGACAAAGATTAAAAATCTACCAACCTCAACAGGTCATCTTTTATTAATCAAAGTGTCAGGGTCTATTTTTCCAGTTTATTTTTCAGTTGTGCTGTGAACCATGATTTAACTGGATACAATCTGTCCCTTACAACAAACAAACTCATTACAGATGTTATTGGAAAATGACAGAAAATGTAATTTCCAATTATGTAAAATTTTCTACTTCCGGGAATTTGCTAGTAACAGCAATCACTAATGGTTTCTATTACAGTCTTATCCCTAAACTATTTGAGAGTGACAGTGAAGTCAAGAAATGTGGAATAGGTCTCAAATACAAGGTAACCTACCAGAATTGCCAAAAATTCACACCTGTTCTAACATTTTTTACTTTTTTAAAACTTCTGATTTGTTTTTTAACTATAAAACAACCTATCAGTGGTGTTAAAGGTCTATTTAATATACCTTTAAAATATTGGAAGGAGATGTGCTAATGAAGCTAAAGTAATAATTTGGCCTCTGAATCAAAAATAATTTACAGCTGTTGACCAACGATGGGTCATGAGATCAGCTTGAGGTTGAACTTTCCTTGCTCTTCTGCACTTGCCTTGCACAATTCTTGGTTAAAGTCCAAAGCTTTAAGTTATTGCCAGTTCATCTTATTTTACAGAGTCCCTCTAATGAACTGGCACAGTTTGATCTCCCACTAAAAGTGTCTTGTTGCTCTCTTCTTTTCCCCTCAGAGCAAACAGTACCAGCTGTGGTCCACAGTACTGCTGCTGTGTGACACTAGTTGGAGTAGGGAACAGGAGGGCTATCTCTGTGTCACATTCAGACAGAAACACAGAGGACATCTCGGTATTTCCAGAACAATTTGTCTCCAGATGAGTCTTTGTAATGGAGTCAGGGCCCTGGAGTGCTGCGAACGATGATGTGAGCATCTAATGACGGAGGTAAAAGGTGCGGCGCGGTCTGGACACAGGTGTTTGAAATGGGTATGATGAAGAGGATTCAAATCTCATTCTAAATGTTCCTTCTTCTGTTTGTAGGAATTTGCAATAATACTATCAACAAGGACATTTTTTAAATATTTTAATTTCAGATCACATTTGTTCATTTTCATTTAATTTACTTAAAAAAGGCATAAAACCAAACAACTTCAAAGGGACCGCCAATATTAAGTGAAAGAAGGTTTCGTAGATACTTTGCAGTATCCCTTGTGACATACCAATATTGATGTTTTTATGGCATCTATCGATCCTTGGACATGTAACCCATTGACTTTGACTATCTGTGGAACTTGAAGATATAGGTTAAACACCTAATAAATAATTTTAGTACAAGGCTATTGAAACCACTTTCTGACTCTGGTACATTTATTAATTTATATTAAATTCACTAGTGGTCTACGTTAGTAATGTTAACAGTATTTAACTCACCAACAAATATTGCTGTCTCTGTTTATCCTGCCAGCAACAGATCATTTGTCCTTGTCTCTGTTGTCTCAATATTCTGGTCCAACATGGTATTAAAAAAGATAAGAAAGCTAATATAACATTATGTTGGTGCGTCAAATAAAACATCCATAGTTTTATTATGTTTTCCCCATATATCTGACATCTAGACGTCAGTTGTCAAGGAAACCCAGATTTGTTAGATTAACAAAAACAAGATACTTCAGTTTAAACCTTTTTAAATGTGTTGCTCAGGACTGAAACATGGACAAATATATCATTGCATTCTCTGATTTTCAGTTTTTGTTATTTTTTATAGTACAATGATAGGTCAAGGTAAGCTAAATATATTCTTAAATGATTTTAAGAATACTTTTTTTAATCTACAATTTAATAGCTTTAATTCAAAGGTAACACCAGTGGGAGTTCACTTACAGGAGCAACCCAATTTCAATAAATAATTCAATATGAATTCAGATTGTGATGCTTTGGAAAACTAATCTATCAGACTTATGTGAATATTTTTTTATTCAGTTCAGTTGACAGCAAAAATCAAATACCTTCACAACTGCTCGTATTCAGGCACAAATCAATCTCAGTCATGTGTTTGTCTAAGCAAACGAATGTACAGAAATCACACCTGACCTCATTCGTACTACAGCTCAGCTCTCAGAAGGCTAAACCACTGAGTTGCGCAAAGGTTAAACCCATACAGTACGTACTCACAAACACACACATTTCAAAGCCACAGAAAAATGAAAACATTTTTATAATAGCAGGTTCAGCAAGTGTTCATTTATAGCTGCACTGTTGCAAAACTGAAAGCCAGTCAAGCTAGCACATACCTTAAGCCCTCAATATGAAACCCAACAAGATTGTATTTCAGAGGTTCTCAGGGTCTACATTTGTTTTCTAAAAGTGAAAAGAAGACTACAAAGTCTAAACAATAGCAGACAAGAAGTTTTTTGTTAGACAATAAAAATGTGTTTTAGCTTTCACCAAATGGTGTGCAAATGTCATTTTTCAGCAGTTTGATTAGTTTTTAAATTCCTTTTTTCTGCGCTGCTTTAATTTTTTGTGTCAGTGAATCTTAGCAGAAATTAAATATTTACACATCATCGATGCTGAGACAGCTAACATAAAAATGCTTGTAAGTGACATGTTGAGTAGGGCAATTTATCCGCGTTGTATTTTTACCTCAGCCCACACGCTGAGCAAAGTGCCAGCTCTTGGCCTTGAGAAGCACACACACTTGCAGAATCACAGACGCGCATGCAGACACACACCCTTAAACACAGCAGGTCAAGCCCAGCCGACCACGGCAGCACCCGCAGAACATAAACAACTTTCACACACTGTGTGAATCAGCTCAGCATTTCAGCATAGCTTTAGATAAATATATTCAGCCGCACATATAAATATATGCAACCATAATTACTCCCCGAGACCCGCAAATGACCGTGACGGGAAGTCGGTTCCCACAGTTTCAGCAGCGTTGCAGGCCCAGCCCAACAGTACTGGGAATCCAAAACTCGGTTCACGGAGAAGACTGGGACAGACTGGAGAAGGTGCTCAACGAAAACAAACAGCGGTTTGCCAGGTTGAATGCAAACCAGAGCATTTATGTGTGCAACTGAAACTATTTTGTGGCGAAAAGGTAACCCAAGAGGAAAAACCAGTTTTGAAATATCTGATTAGACCTTCTTCTGTCGGCCATTCTCACTTTCTCCGCACACAGACTAAAACACACACCTCTCTCCCAGCGGGCAGCAGCTGTTGGGGTGATAATCTCTATTAGCTACTGAACTGGCTGCTATGGACAGTGCCATGCAAATTTAGCTTCTCACTCTCCTAACACCTTCATCCAACTGAGAACCCCAGCTCAATGTCACAAAGAACTTTTTTTTTTCTCTAGCATTTTACAAAGAATTGTTGTAACATCAAACCCACTGGACTTGAATTTGTTAGTGTTAGAAATACAGAAACTCATTTAAACCTTTAGCAATCTTTTGAGCTTTGTCACAACAAAAAGCTACAGACTTTCAGTAGAAGTCACATGAGTGACAGACCTAAGAAAAAAAAACAGCAGCATGACTTACAGTCTGTGAAGCTTTGTCGTTCCCAGGAAAAGTAGCTCAGGAAACACGACCAGATTATTCCGATTCAGGCGGCTGTAAAAACACAAAATAAGATTAGATACCTGCTTCAACAGTGGGCTTAAAATACAGATGTGGATAACTGCTATTTTTAGAAAATGTTTGGGTTTGTCTTGATGCTAATAACGATGCTAATCATTTTTGTTCAAGTTTATCAACTTTAAGGCATACTCTGGTTGTAGTTATAATAGTCGTAATACAGACATGAGCCGATCTTCTTGCATTTATTCATAAAATTATTATAATTCCTTACAGATTTATATTTAAACTTATTTGTATTCAACAAAAAAGTCTGTTTCTGATTGGAAGTGAGACAGGAATCCCTCAAAAGATAAAACAATGCATATATATATATAGTGCATAATATACAGGTCTGAAAAAAATTACTGCACCAAATCCCATTGAAAACCTCATGGTTATTCCATCAAATATTGATTTCTGAATTCTTCCTGAGTTAAAACATTAGTATTGTTGTTTCTAAAAGAATATGAACTTGTTCTCATTGCATTATTTGAGGTCTGAAAGCGCTGCATCTTTTTTGTTGTTTTGACCATTTCTCATTTTTGAAAATAAATACAAAATTTTGGCTTGGAATTTCAGAGACATATTGTCAGTAGTTCATAGAATAAAAGAACAATGTTAATTTTACTCAAATATTTACAAATAAAAAATAAAATCAGAGATCAAATCAAATAATTTAAAGTGGTCACCTATTTTTATCCAGAGCTGAATGTACTGACATTTTATCAACTGTGAGATCAAAAGTTCTTTTTTGCCATTACATCAATCAAACCCTTCTTCAATTGCTGACCAACTCTTTTCACTTTATCACTCTCATCGGCCTAATATTCTCTATTAAATTGGGACTCTGGCTCAGCCACTCCAAAATGTTACGACTAAAAAAGAACCAACATCTGCCCCGAGGTCAGGGGTCATAGTTCTGTCCAGTGGTCATTGGGTGAGGTGGGGTACTCCCTGGACAGATCACAGGTCCATTACAGGGCAACACAGAAACACGCATCCATGTTCAAACACACTCCAAAGGATATCTATAAAGAAAGTGCTTAACACAACAGTCTTGGGTTTGGACAGTGGAAGAATCCAGGTATGAATAATTTTGGGATTACCTGTACATTTATGCAGTTTCCCATGCTGAGAAATAATAAAATCACAGTTGTCACAATGATTGAACAGTTTCCTTAAAACTATTTCAACTGGCTGAGTTTTTCAAAAAATAACAAATACAAAACTAATGGATACTATTTCATAAATGCATCTGGTCATGGAAGTGTACATCTGAAAAAAAAATAAAGTTATCCATGATTTAATGGGTTGAACATAGCCGACAAACAAACACTAAACCTGCGAAAGATGAAGGGAGGAGAGGGGGGAGAAACGTGAAGGAAAAGGGTTCAGCTCAAGGGGGCGATGGGGAACGTTATTTCCACAAAGACGAGGGAGAGGAGAAGATGTGGGAAAAACAAACAGGCAGTCTGGCCGGGCTACCGAATGTGTGAAAAAGACCCCACTGAGTAAACAAGGCCCTCACAGGGGAAGAACCCACAACAACTCATCATCACACTCACACACACACAGAAGAGTTGAGAGAACTCAGGCGAGTTTAATAATCTGGGTGCGATCATTTAACCCCGGTTGAGAGGAGTGAAGAGGTTTGTGTGCCAGTTCATGTTGGTGTGTGTGGCCGAGTCTTAAAATGAGTCAGAGCAGAGTAAGGCAACAGAGTGACACAATGAGAGACGGCCTGCTGAAACAGTTTAACCCCGACACACACACTTACACGCAAACACGTGACAGGGCCAGCAACGGATGCTCTCTGGACTGCTACTGGACACAAATAAAGGGGGGTAAGTAAATACGAGAAAAACAAGAATGAGTTAAATTTGAAAGAAGACCTGTTAGAGGCTGAAAACAACGAGCAAGAGCTATGATGGAATTATTTAGATCAAAGCATGCATATTCATGTGTTAAAATGGCCTAATCAAAGTGCAGCTCATATTTAAATTAAATGAGAGTTTATATGGGTACAGCTGGTAGGGACATACCACAGAAGACTCCAGCTATAACTACAAATTAATTCTGTGGTGGGAGGACAAATGCATGCCACACTTATCAGAATGGTAAGAATCAGAAACATACAAACAAGTTCAAATACTCATGTAAGGCACTGTATTTAAAAAAAAAAAAACTTCTCCAAGTTGATACAACAAAACACCGACTCCATTCAAGAATTTTAAGATCTGTCATTTTTCCTCTCATCAGCTTTTTCCTTTTTCAACCTTTGTGTTTCACCTCTTTTTACTTCCAAATAAGCCGACCTGGACTCTCCTTAAATAACATCACCCTCCCTCCATCCGTCTTCCACCCCGGAGCGCACAGACGTGCAAAGACGCCCGCGCACACGCACCGACATTCATGTTCCACAGTTACATCAGAGGCTTCTTAAATATTTAACGGCCAGCAGAAATGATGTTTCTAAATTATTCACCAATCTTCCGTTAACGCTCGCTCTCGCAGCTAAGAGCTCCACATGGTCCCAGAGAGAGGCCCACTCCCCTCTGCAGCTCCTGCTTGGCCATCAGAGCCCGTTAGTGGGCTAGACATCCCCCTGGGAGGGTGTGTGCTGGACCGGCGATGCCAGAAAGGTGGTATGAGCTCATCCTCTTAAAATAGTCTCACAGTGCTGTCAGACTAGGAGAACCAGATAATGAAGTAAAAACACAGAAATCAAATCTTGTCTTATTCCCTGAATCTCTGGGGGGCTCAATGAGTTTATTGATCTGATGAAGTATTGATCTGATACCTTGCTTTTATTTTTACAGTGTATATAGTAAAAACAAAAATATTAGATTAACCAAACAAATGGATTTTTGAACTTTACAAATTTGCTTTCTCCTCCTCACAAAAACTTCCCTGAGGTCATGAATTCTTAAATTTAATTATTGATAGTTTCCTCTTTAGTAAGCTGCCTTTTATCTGAATGAGTATTCAATAATGCAACGTATCAAAAATCTCCCAATGCAGAATGGAACAGAAATTAAATGATACACTCACATCAAGTAACTCCACTAAAGGTTTTTTAGTGCTAACTTTTTTTTTTTTACATTTATTAATTATTGCAGTTGATGTCAGTTCTTTTGTTATTTCTATGTAATGTGTTGTAATACATTTTTTAACCCCTAAATAAAAATAATTTCTTTTCACAGTTTATCTCTCACACCATAGAGGTCTTGTGGGAACATATTCAATACGTTTTCAGTAAAATGAAGCAGAATTTTAATTACCTCTAAGGGTACCAACAACCAACGTATTTCTATGACTTACTTAGAAAGCTGATAAATGTTTTTGTTTGATTTTGCTACGTCACAAACATAGAAGTGAGCAACTAGCTTGCCAGCAGCTGGAGAGCAGAAATCCTGTTGCATTTCCTCATTCACATATTGGATTTATAAAGCCTGGAATGTACCTTCAGACCATTGCTTTACTTTCTGATAATTTTGTTATAGGCGTGTTTATATAACCAATGATAAACAGATGTATCAAGTGAAGCATTTGTTTGTGCAGCCGTCATGGATGAGACCATTCAGTGTTTCTTTTTGCACAATCTGGATCATAGGTTTCCTCTATCCTGACCTAAAAATGCAATACTAAACACTAAAAGTACGACATCAGATATGAGACGTATTTTTAACATTTCTTGACTTCAGAATGAACGTTCATTCAAACAAACCTCTGTCTAAACTCTTCCAAATTGTCGTGAGTGGAAATGGGAATCTGTTAGTAATTATGCATGCCTTTCAATGCAAGTGTCCATAAAAACCCTCATGATGCTACGATGTAAATGTATTGACGCGTACAAAACCGTGAATTTAACAAAAAATTCTTTATCTATAAAAAATGCAAATACACAAATGAAGATACACAATCAGCTATACAATTCCTTACTTTCGCTCCTAAAAAAAACCAAACACGGCATACAGAGTCAAAAACAGTATTTCTCCATGTCTATGCAATCCTTCTGCCGTCAGTGTTTTTTCTAATATAATATAAAGCTCAACAGAACGTAAGTTTTTCAAAATAAAACTAAATTTCACAATAAACGTGGCCTGAACAAATATTAACCTTCCTTACTAAATATGACAAAAATTAAAAAACAAAGCATTGTACAGATAATTTAAATATTTGTTATTTATGGCTCTAAAAGGACAGGTTCACATAATTGGGATTATCTCTGTCATGTAACATTTTGATATATGCATTTTTAGAACTTATTCAATCAATAAAGAAGAACTACTTTATGTTAGAAGCATGAATCTAGCTAGGATATTTAATTTAGTGAACTTCCTCTAAATTAAATATCTGCAAAATAATTTTTCTATGACAATTAACATGTCCACAAATAATGTTGGCACTTAAATTTCACTTATATTTCAACATATTTTTTGAGAAAGATGTTGTGCAACAGATGACAAGTAAGAACTATTTGCTCAGTTGAATCACTTCCTTTTTCTTGTTCAGAGCTAAGTAGATGCATTCATTTAAGAAACGCTTTCAGTTTTAGTCACTTAATGTTTATTTGAAGATACAAAGCTCAGCCAACACCGGATACCTCGGGATTTTCATTCTGTGTTGTTTTGCGCTGCCTGTGCCGAGCTGAGCCTCTTTGTTTCTCAACCTGAAAGAATGTATCTTTGTCTTTTCTGGGCGTGTGCATGCAGATGCAGTAAACAGCCACTTCCATACTCATTTGTCACTTGTCAAAGTCTGGCTGAAAGTGAATGAAGACTGAGTGGCCAGTGGTCTGAGGTGTGAGAGTGACTCCAATGAGTTAATGTCACACTGCAGCGTGGCGATAATCCTCACAGTCATAAACAGATGCTAGGAGGCCAGTAACCGCACAGTAAACACACTCATTCTCTCTCAGGCATGTATAGGGTGCCACAACGGTGTGCCGAAGCACGGAGATGCAAATGAAGTCATAAATACACAGACACATGAAAATTGAGTAGCTCAACAGCACAACTCAAGATTCTGGGTGGGGAAAAAAAACTACCTCAACCATCATGTATGACTCTGAAAGTGCTGTTGAAACTTTAAAGCTCGTAAAGAATATTTAATACACACAGACACATGCAAACTTTTGCGGATAGTTCAATGACTTCACCCAAAACCACTTTAAACTAACCATCTGATCTGGTTTTACATCTGTTCCAGGAGTATGTACTGTTGGTTCACAGCTGTACTATCTAAAATGAACAAAGATCCATTATCTGACAAACACTTACACCATCCTATCTCACAATCTCCTAATTTAAAGTTCAGGTAAGATAAAATCTTTGCCTGAAAACACAGATATGCTGAAACCTCATCTTATCACCTGACCGTCAAATTCCTTTCCTATCAGCCAAAAATCCAACATCACTGTAGGGCTCTTCCTGTAATTGGTGTGTGTATAGCTACATGGGGAAAATGTGCAAAAAATAACCACAGATGTAGATTAGCTACTTTAAAAAGTTATCCACACAACAATATTGTAATTTTCAAACATAGACTTTAGAAAAATGTTGATTAAATAGCCACTGAAATTAGTTTTTAAGTAAACATACTCATTGAACAGAATATTAAAACCTTTAGCTGCTCTGCTTTTTCACGTGTTATTAGCTGACATTAGCTGATTAGTTGATCAGGCGTCTTTATTTCAGAAGAGAGAATACTGTATGTTATTTCTGACACCTGAATAGTGTTGTGCAGCAACAGGTGGGGAAGGGGCATTACAGTGTACACTCTAGACTTCATTCAGGCTTAGAAATTCTGGTCTCTTTGACAATTTTTATGGGTTCTCATTATAAGTTCTTTTAGAATAGAAACGGTGTGATGGAAATTTTAACATTAAACTATGTCGGTATAACCTGAGGGTGCCTTTGAGTGTTTCACACCTAATAGTCCTTATTTTGTGGAAGAGTTCAATGTTCCCTGCTCATTAAAAAACAAACAGTGAAAATGATATAGTTATTCAAACAACTTTACAGCTAATCATTTAGCAGCAATCAAAGCCCTTTCTCTGAAATCCACCATCTAGTTGCAATTCTGTTTTTTTCAGGCTTGTACAAAACAAGCACGAGGTTTACCACTCTCTAGTTCCTGCTCCCAAATTTCCTTTTCTTAAACCTTTCTTTAATAATATTTGTCAATTACAAGTTATTTAAAAATGTTTTTTCTTGGCTGCTATCCTCATCTTCTCACTATCTTTAATTGATGTTCTCTTTTCAGAGCACTTGGACTCTTAACATCTTTAATCTCTCCAAATTTAAACAGAGGTGATGCTTTAATCCTTTAACATGCAAATGAAAGGTGTCAGGATCAGGAGCTCCTCTCATTCCTATTTTATAACCTCAGGGTTTGAGATGGGAATTTGTGACATTCCTACATAAACAGAACAATAGAAGGAGAAACCCAGATGGTTGACAACGGTGCAAAAACATGAGAAGAGGTTAAAGAATGAATGACAGGCGAACGGAAGCGTTAGAGGGTTTTTGGGGCCCCCCAAAAACCAAGATAAAACCAGTACTGACAGAGCAGCCTTGCGTAAGCGAGTGCCTCTATGTGAGTGTATGCATGCACACATGCATGTGTTTATATGTGTGCATGAGTGTGTTGTGACATGCCTGCCTCTCCCCAAACCCCAGTCTAACTCTCGTCCCCCGAGACAACAGACCCACACCTGACCCAGCCCTGCACTGCTTGGCCCTCCAGAGCCAGTTGCAGAAAAGGATGAGAATGGGAACTGTTTTCCACCCCTGTGGGGGGCAGTCAGTGTGGATCCATCAGCCCAGCTTAGGGTCTTCTACTCTGGGTAGCGGTGCCCAGCAGGCCCCCTCTAGCCCCTCTACAGCCCCCAAGATGACAGAGGCCTTTGAATTGACCCCCGGACTCCAGACTCCAGAGACGTGCCTTTGTCTGGCATCTGTGGGGGGGTATTGATGACTGACTCCATCTTTGTGTTTGTGAACATGCCAATCTAGAAGCATTGCATTACAGCACTATGACAGGACAGTCATGTTGTATGACAACATGTCATTGGGGAGACGTAGCGTTGCTATTTGAATGAACATGTGCTTTAAGCTTCTATTGCATATGAATGCATGACAGAAGACGTTCACCAGCTTGTACCATCGCTTTATATCATGGATTTTCAGTCAGATTTCTCTGTTGAATCCAGGCCATACACAGTTAAAATGTTTCCTTCTTATCCACTACCCTGTGCAGAAATTCCTAGAACTGCTTTGCCAGGCAGCGCTGTGCATTCCCTGCAAGTGAAAAACTAGCACATTCCCTCTAATGGTCCATAAAGCGCCCCGCTCTTTCAACAAAGAGCAGCAACAGAGCAGAGGAAAGAAAGGCATGAGACAAAATCAGTCAGGAAATCATAATAGATCATCCGCTTCATCCCCACAACTTTCAAAGAATTTAACCAAAACAGCAATCAAAAAGATAAAATGCTTTCTTTTGATTAGTACTTGGTGCATTTTACTTGTGTGTATGTGTACAGGGGAATGCAGGTATGCTTTTTTAATAAAAAGTTTAGATTGTAGACTCAAGAGAACAGTTAGACTTAGTAAAATAAGTATTAAAACTCAACACATTTTGCTGAGTTAAGCTTCTCACTACATCTGTAATTAATAAGTACAACAACATTAAAAATTGAGCAAAACAAGAAAAGAAAAAAGAAAGTGTTTCACATTAGGGTGGCTCTGATCCCAGACATGGGCTTAGGGTGCAAATTATTGATATCAACATCTGTGAGAAAATAGTTGTGGTCCACCATTAGTAACTTTTTCATCTGCAACCTATGTAAGCCTTTTTTTATTTATTGTTACACAGTTTCATTTTTCTTTTCACTGTCCAGATATTGTAAAATGTAACTTGTTGTGGGTTCACACAGCAACTCAGCAGCTATTAACTTTTCACTCTTTAGTATGCAAAACTGTATAATGAATAATCAATATTATTTTCTTAATCAAAGAAATATGTGTTTTTCCAGAAATCTAAGGATTGATGGCGGCAGCACCTGGTCTGGCTGTATCACAAAACCTTCCCATAATACTTTGCTCAGATCTTAAAAATATTCTCAGCTTGCTGGTAGAGTAACATAGAGAGCAGCTGAAACACTGGTTAGTATGGGTTATTAGTACCTTGATTTGAATATCAAATCAAGGTACTAATTTTGTAAAGCAGGTAAACAACTTTTTCTTTTAGATTTCTCTGCACAATTTGTAGCAGTGATCTAAATGGGCCAAACTATTAATGAGTGGAATCAAAGCATAGAGTAAAAATATTAGCGTTAGGCTGATGTGTGAAAAACATATTTAGGATTGCAGCTCAAATGTTTTGACAAAATTCTGAGAGTAAAATAAAATTTTTTAGCCATTTTATCACCGTGTTTAAGCAGCGTATTGCAGCTGACATAACAACACTAAATATATGTGGCTGTCAGGCAAAATAAATAGAACATCTTTTAGTGTGCTACACATCCACAAATCAATTGGAAGCCATGCATTGCTCATTAACATCCATGTGTTATTGTAATAGACATACGTTGTTTATTTAAAGTTTATCTCGGACATTACTTGAGACTGGCAAATTGTTATTCTTAGATAATTAAAATCATATTAGTGGCAAAAAGTCATGATTTACGCATCTCTAGATTTCATAGTTCTACTATAAATGGCATAATTTTTCTAATCATTTGTGAATAAAATCCATTCATTTATCATCAAGTAATTTCTCCATCATTATGGGACAAGCAGGGAAAAATAGAGGGAAAATATGTTTTGCATAAAGTACTTATTTTTGTATGTGCATCCACTTCTAGGGCACTGTTTGTAAAGTAAATGACCCAGAAATATTCGGTAACATGACAAACAGTGAGGTTAAAGTGGACAACAGCTTCACTCACAGTCTCTCCAGCTCCTTCAGGTCCTGGAACGCTCCTCTCTCAATTGTGGTGATTTTGTTCTCCATCAACTGCCTGTGAAAGAAACATCCAAAGGGGTGAGACTGTGAGAACTGGATATAAAAAAGGGAAGAGATGGGTTGATAAAGAGACACACAGAGTGTCAGAGCTGATGGATGCATGAGAGACCAAACAGAAGGAGAGGCATGGCAAAATTGACCTGCACAAAAAGATGGAAGGAGATTGACAATAGAGAAGAGAGGGAATGGAAGAAGAGAAAGAAATGATCGGTTGCATTTGGTGTGAAAAAAAGACGGCAGTGTGGAGGGGATGGAAAGTCAGAGAATGTTGAAGCAGGAAAAGAGACAGAGAAAAGACAATCAGCGACAGGTCGATAAGCCCTCAGAATCGACTTTAAAAGTAACTCATCAGTTAGACAGAATCTCATCCATCATCCAATTTACTTGCTGTCCAATCACATCGCTGTGACCACTCATTCCCTTACACCAGCACAACTCCAGCAGGAATGTGCCGCTGACCAAGACCAACAACAAGACACAAATGTTTAAAGTGCTGTAAGCACAAGATGATTAAGGAACGGGACAATAAACGTGACCCTTACTAGAGAATTTTACACTGAGAGATTTAAAACAACCACTAATTATGCTAATGCAATTTGTGGTCATGTTTGGCTCTAGGATTGTAAAGATCTGCACAATTTTTACATCTCTCTGTGGTTATTTTGCATCTATCTATTACAATTTTCCAGTCATAACTTCTCTTTTCATATCATTTTACAAATCTTTGTGGTTGTTTTCACTCCAGCTTAGATTTACTTTTGTCTGGAATCTGGCTTTGAGTTTCTGCGGTTTTATCACACAACTTTATGACTGTTTGGTTGGTGACTCACATTGCCAGTCAAATCTATTTAAAACTTTGTAAGCAACTTGTCATTTTGAAGATTGATTTTCAGGTTAGTTTGATTCAAAATTCTGGTTGTTTCCATTTTTTTCTCATCCAACCATCCATTATCTGCTTGTTCTTGCAGAGTGGGGTTGGGGTTTCGGGAATGATTGCCTATCTCGAGCTGTAACGGGGCTGGGAAAGCCCTATGCAGGTCACCTCCATCTGGAGAGAACCCACGCATGCACAGGCTGGGATTCAAACCCAGAACTTTTGCTTTAGTAGAGACGCGTCAAAAACAACAGGACACCGGCCACTAAGAGCTAAAGTTAGATAGTCTGATTAGTTATCTTTTCTTCTGAAAAGATAATACGTTTTCAAGTATTACCAAAGAAGCTTTGGTAAGCTTTGGTATTACCAAAGCTTACCAAAAAAGCTTTGGTAATACGTGAAAACGGATATTCACTGACACTCTCCATTCATTCTGCCTGAGCTTGAATAACTTTTTTAAACAAGAACAAACAAAAAAATTCACGTGGTGGATTTGCAAATCTGGTAGAGGAATACCCCATAAATACTCTCTGCTGCAACTGCATCAAAAGATGCTTCATTGGGGGCTGAATAAAACTGTGGGACACAATTTTATATATTTTATTTCTGGAAAAATTGTGAAACCATGTAATTTATATGTTTAATTTAAATGTGAGTGCAAAGGAAAAGTGTGAAAGAATTCACCAAGTGCTGTTGTTTATTCATTTATAAAATCTTGAACATGATGGTAATTGAAAAAGACGTACAATCAATAATTATTAGAATATTGCACATAAGGTGAACGCAGATGAAATGTTGGTAATTAAGGATATAATCCCAAAGGAATTCCAGTAATGTGCTTTAAAACCATTCACATTGCAGCTCAGTGGTGATCAGGCTTTCCCAGCAGCAAATCAGAGGTGGGGAACTCTGAACCCGGTCTGATCTTAGGTTTGGAAACTTGTTCTTACTTGACTCTCTCTCTCCCTTTTCCTTCCCCTCCAGCCTTCCCTTCCAGCAGCTGCATTCCTCTCTCCGCGGTTACACCTAATGACCGCTATCTCTTTCCATTCTTGCCCTCCATCATTTCCTCACCAGTGTGTTAATCACTCCAGCACATGGACCCCGGGGCCCAGTGGTTAAAATAAACCCCGCCTGACACTTCCAACTGGCAGATTAACACGACGGCATTAACAGGTGCCAGAGAGCTGCTCTTTGTTGGTCGCGTAGGCTGTGTGCTCAGCGGAGCGACCGGTACAACTGGATGCAGTGCTGCATGCGGCAGGGCTTCAAACTGCAGGACGGGATAGGAAACTGTTTAATCTGCGTTGCTGTTTGGAGCAAAAGAGAGCACATCAGAGCTGTGAGTGTGAATATCATTTACTTCTGTCTTTGCAACCACCTCCACACTTTAACTTCAACCTCAACCTCCACTTTTGTGCATATATACAAAGAATACAAGCAAATAAAGACCTGCTCTCACACACACAACGTACATTGAGGCAGTGAATGCCATCCAAACACACACACACAATCTTGGCTGATGTGTGAAAAACATATATATATATATATATATATATATATAT